>JAYGXS010000051.1:0-74379 GCA_036362985.1 Ligula intestinalis
TCTTCTTCTTCTCAATTGCTTCCTGGGACACGGATGTTCGCTTGTATAGGGGAAAAATGCGTTAAACCAAAATGTGACCATAGAGAGGTGGGAATAAGTGAGTTGGTTGTTACCAGGGCAAAGCAAGCTTCACAACATGCTCAAGCAGTTAACATACATCAGATTTTTACCGTCATAAGGAGGCCGCCTCCAGAAAGCACAATGTACGAGTTTTTCGTCCTTGAACAAGCACGCAAAGGATGCTTTGGATCTACAGAATGTCCGTATCCAAGACATGTTCAGTAATGGAAGAACTGGGAGTCTAATCCTCCTGTTTTAATGGCCAACTCGGCAAGTGATCCTTATCTCTGGCTGTCAATTGCCCGTGTGTTTGCTTTAAGTACTTGCATCCGCAAGTGCATGCAAATGCGTAAACACCATTTTAAGAGGCATAAAACGCAACGTCCATACAACGGTAAAAATTTTACCTATGTAAACTGCTTGAGCATGTTTTGAAGCTTGCTTTGCCCTGATAACAACCAACTCGCTTATTCGCACCTCTCTATGGTCGCTTTTTGGTTTAAAGCATTTGCCCCTCTCTCTCTCTGTCCACAATGCTGCACTTACTTACATTATTAATTCGGCTCATTAGCTTAATTTACTAATTGACCTTCCTGACTTGCTTCTATGACCACCTCTGTATGAATTCAATTGTTGCATTCTGTCATTCGTAACTCACTTTATGCAGCGAGAGGACGCAGCTGGTGAGCACAAGCGAAATGTATCGTTCCAATAAATTCTGCAGTATACACCATCGTCAAACATTCACGTATTCAAGAAAGTAACAGCTTAACCATACTTACAGAGGGAAAAGAACATTTTCGTTAAAACTATTGTGGCCTCATGGCTAAAATAGCATCTATATAAGAAGGGGCGATTAAATGAAGTCTACGTTTACTATCAATGACGCTCTTCTACGTCCGGTGAGCTAAAAATCGCAGTTTAAAAGGAAATTAAAGTTAGGTTTAAGCCACTTAAAGTTAGCAAAGTAGAAATAATCATGCATTTATCCGAACTGACTGCGTACTGTAACTTCTACGATTTGGCCATATAAATTATTGTGCACTTGGTCAAAAATTGTATTTAGGTAAACTGCTAACTTTATGTGATGAGTCCTACGATAAAGAGACATCTACGAAATAAAATTAACCCGTTGTACTCGAAATTACCTGACGGCACAAAATGCATGAGTGCATGGTGGGATTGAAGTTAGAGTTAAGGCTATAGTCAAAAGTAGAATTTTGAAACATTTATCATTTTGAAATTATCTTAAAATCAAGCAACAGGCGAGAAGGGCCAAAAAAATACTGTTAAGGAATTGTACCATTGAAATTGCGAAACAGCGCATGTTATGCCTGATCAGACTCTGCCGGATTCATTGTTAATTTTATTATTAGTATAACCAGCAAGCGAGATGTACCTCAATTACTTAAATTCAGTAAAGTGGAACGGCTACACTAGAGCTTTAACGATGTCTTCCTTGACATACAATTCACGCGCAAAGAAGCAACAGGTGACATTCCTTCATTTCTCCACGTTAGCATACCAAAACTGGATGATGGCAATCCCACAACCAGTTTCCACAAAAAACGCCAATGCTGAAATCACCCTCAACTGTGGGAGCAACCACACTGCGGCGCAGAAAAGAAGCTGCATTTGAACTCTTTTTCACTTCGCCTATCGGTACTGCAGCAGCGAGTCTCTACTTAAAACAGGCAGATAACTGTTAGCGCCCTGAATTTATTTTTTAAATAACTGCGTCAAATTTGACGCCTTCATTTAAAAGAAAGCGACAAATTGCCAACATCAACTGTGCAATTGGCATCAGTTTCAAGTGATCGGCATTTTATTGCATTTGGTCATCCGCAAGATTTTTTCTTCTTTGTGTAAAATCTTGCTATGGTCAGATACTTGAGATGATGAGCTTCAAATGCGACAAATAGGATGCAGAATGCAACAGTTTGCATCATGGGCCGTCGTTGAAAGAAAATAGTTTTTTTCTTTGAAAAAAACTAGTGTACTGTAGAGATGTCATCAAGTCCATTAATTAAGACATTAAAACAGAGAAATACACAAGCTCATAGTCACAAATGACTTGCCGGGTGTACGGAAAGTAAAGTTGACAGATATATATAATATGAAAAAAATGAAGGCTCGTCAGAAAGTAGAAAGGTAGTCATAAATGTTGTCGCATTTATCACTTGCTTGTCACCAGACGAAATGAAAACTGAGAGGCCCCTTTTTTTCACTGATGTTTAAGGACGCTGACACAGAGACGTAAAGTAGACCGCACAATGAGTACTGTACGTTAACCTGATAAGTCATCTAAGGAGCACTTGCCGAGTTGGCCATTAAAACATGAGGATAGGACTCCCCGTTCTTCCATTACTGAACACTTATTGGATACGGCCATTCTGTAGACCCCAAAACATCCTTCCGCGTACTTGTTCAAGCACGAAAAACTCGTACATTGCGCTTTCTTGAGGCGGCCTCCTTAGGACGGTAAAAACCTGATGTATGTTAACTGCTTGAGCATGTTGTGAAGTTTGCTTTGCCCTGGTAACAACCAACTCCCTTATTCGCACATTTCTATGGTCGCATTTTGGTTTAACGCATTTGCCCCTCTCTCTCTCTCTGTCCACAATGCTGCACTTACTTACATTACTAATTCGGCTAATTAGTTCAATTTACTAATTGACCTTCCTGACTTGCTTCTATGACCACCTCTGTATGAATTCAACTGTTGCATTCTGTCATTCGTAACTCACTTTATGCAGCGAGAGGACGCAGCTGGTGAGCACAAGCGAAATGTATCGTTCCAATAAATTCTGCAGTATACACAATCTTCAAATTTGCACAGCGAAGAACATACTTCAATGTTGAATGATTGTCATGGTTAATATATTTTCGCTACTGTATGCCCACACAGGTACGGCTACTAAACATTGGGTGTCATTTTGTTTAGTCTACAGCTTTAATGATCCATTTATCGCCTTACCTCTCATTTAACAGAACCGTATGTTGTCCCTTATGCTTAACTTTATAAATGTGTTCATAGTATCTGACAAATAGATTTGGCTTAGAGATTATACTGACAGTGGGCAGTCAACAGGTTCCCTTCCATAGTGCCTGTTTTATCCAATGCCAAAACATGAAATTCTATACGGACAGAAGCATTCACAGTTGCGATAAAAATGTTGACATTTGCCCGCTTGTGCAGAACAATTGTGTGATATCCAGATTCTGCCAACCAGCCGTCAGCAGTATGCATATTTTGCAAAATTGACGATTTAGCAAAAGCGTTGCCAAGTCTAAAACAGAAGTAAGTGAACCTAATTTCTTGATTACTGCAGGTGAAGATCCGTCAGTTTTGGGAGTAATGGCCCAGGTAAACCTGTTTTCCTTTTCCATCGGGCAGTTCACTGAGTGCGATTATAACTTTTTTTTCATTATTCCGTTAAGAGTCACTTCTGTTTGATTTAAAATGCATCAGATAGAGGTAAACGGCATAAGGCATTAGCAGATGTTTGTGTTAACAATTTGCCTAAACAAGCAAGATAATTTCCACTTGGCTTACTTTTGTCAAAGACGACCCCGTTACATTTTTAAATCCCTAAGGATATAATGGACAGAGATGTATGTGTAACGAGTAATACGTTAATATTTAGAGGTTCTTACAGTTACCTTTTCTCACCGTGACGATAAAGGATGCCGTAAACTGCTTAGCAGCTGTTGGGTTTGTGTTGTCGAATTCAAGTTCCTCGAGGTTGTCAGCAGACTTTTGACTTGACGCGGCTGCAGCTTTTTCTTAATCAGATTGTATGATGCTGAAAAAGTACCTACTTTTTAGTGTAATTGTAGCTGTCTCGTTATCTTCACCGTTAGCAGTGATTTTATCTTCAGAAGTAAGGTTTGCCTCTTTGAGAATGGTAAATATCGTGGTATGCCCTTTAAGAAAGCTTAAGAAAAGTTCAGAAATTTTCTCTTAGCGTTACCTTTGATGGCTGCGTTGCACGCTGGGTCGGTCTTGACTAATTCCTGCAACGAAGAATATGACTTTAAAGTTCCTTCGAAGTTGGCATGTGTCAACAAAGAAGGAAATTAACGTTTATACCTATTTTTAGTATAAAATCAAAGAAGCAATTTGTGATTTTATAAATAGTTAGCCTGTTCCAACGGATTATTTCAAATTGCAGACTTACCCTTGCAAAGAAGTCGATAGTCTCTTTTCTGTCTTTTACCTTTGACCCAGGCGCCACCTCTATGTACGTTTCGGTGACTTCACCTAGCACTAGTGCAAAAAATATGATTCAATGTTATGGAAATGTTGAAGAAAAATTATGTCAGAGGAAAGGCGGTTACTTACCGACTACCGAGGCATACAGTACAACGAAAAGATACCCGATAAACTGCATGCTTTGAATTCTAACATAAGACGGTGCTGCTACTCAAACGCGCCTTTTAAGATGCATAAGTTGGCGTACAGACCACTGAATTATAGCATTTTGACGAAAACTATTGGGTAATATGTCAGCCTCCGTGGGAGCCTGGATTGATTCGTGAAAATTGACAGTTGACATATGACGAAGCATGGCTCCTTTGTGCGACTGCATACTTGACCTATGTATGCCGTTCTTAAATGAGGCAGACACATTCCTTTCACATTTTATTTCGTATCCAAGAGACATATCACAAAAAGTATTGATTCAAAGCAAATTATACAAATCGGCTCATAGTACGAATTCGTTATTAAACATTCATTGCAGTATACGTATGGTGCTTCGGAAGAGACGCTTTTAAAAGCTTTGCAGACTGTAGGCATTTAAATTGTTCATCAATACTCAGGTGCATCTGCTTGCTTTAGAGGGCTTTAGCAAATAGAATGTCTGATATGAAGACGCATAGTTGTGTCATGACCTGAAACCCACTGTTGATACAGCCCCTTCATGAAGGTAGTGAAGTATTAAAAACTCATTTGTGGTTATCATGTGTATGCCAATTGATAATCGGGCGTGCTACGATTGTCTTCAAGTCGTTCCAAATGTTTTCAAGTAAAATGGGTCCACCTTGAATGCAATTCATAATCCCTGAGATATTCACGTCTACCCACTCGAAGCACTAAGGAAAACACCACTTTCCGGGCATTATACATGGATATTAATTTAAATTATCGACATTTGCACCGAGGCCGCAAAGACCTCAAAACCCTATAATATCAATTGTAGAACTTGAATGGGATATTCGGATCCAAAAGCAGTTCATCACAGTAATGTTACTTTCTCTAGAAAGAAATACCCTTCCCTTGTGGAGTCTGTTACCCAGGCCATCTTTAGACAAACGGGTGATACACAAACTACAGTTTGTATCAAACCATGCATAATGGGTTACATCCCATGCATTCAAGTGTTCCGCCGATGGTAACTGACTTTGGATTCAGCTGACCTTGAGGCATTTTTCAGTTACATGTACATCATCAGGCTTTTTGAATATTGGCCTCGTCCAGGTTGGATCACTCTAGGATTTTGTGGACCTGCTTTGTTTCGCAGACGCGAAATGTGTTGGTTTTCGCCTATAAGACTATGTTTTATTTGACTAGTGTGTGCTTTTCAAGCACACATTTTATCTTCGATATTTTAAATACTGATAAATTACGGTGAAAAAAGTCTCAATTCATAGATTGCCTTATACATATATAAGAAGTGTCTATTATATCCGTTTACGGGCCTTGCAAAAACACGTGAGGCCTTTCGCCGCTGTTCATATATAGGTTCTATTACGGGGCCCATATTGTTTATAGTCAAACTTTGTGCGGTGGCATAGATTAATTACTTAATTTGAAGGCACAAGAGGTGTCAGATATACAAATAATCGGGACTATTTTATTTTTCTTGATCAACAGTTACAACTTCTTAAATTTATTTTAACTTTTTAATACGCCTTATGTTGCTCATTATAACTGTATTTTTTTAAAATGCATTCACGTCGGTGTGCGAGTAATGATCAAACTTTTACCCACTTAGGCATGTTGCATGCAGCACTCGCCATACTGTATGTCCTGAATGTCTGCACTATTCAAACCAGTTAATTTTGGAGCATGAAAGTAATTTATCATGTTGGGCGCGTGTGTAGACTTCACTGAATTCATCCTGCAAATACACTAAGGACGGCAGGAAAATAATACGAAGTATTCGTAGAGTTTTAACAACTTCAGAATTAAAGACTCACTTTCAAAATGCTGGCTATGATAGTAAACTTAAAATCAAGAGGCACCATTCACAGGAATGCTGTTGTTACTGCAATGAATGACATAATATTTTTTATCTGTATAGACTAGAGCGTAAGCTGTACTTAGGTCTTTCATTGCGTGGGTGGATTCGACAACAATCGAACAACCAAGCTTTGAAAACACTTGCGATTAGGAAAGTATTCCAATTTGCCAAGCCAACGCACTTTATTTAACGTGTTGTGAAGTGAGTAGTCGGTTTGATACAATAAAATCTATTTGCTGAAATTTCGGACTAGACCCTTAAAAACCACGTTTCTGCAGTGTAACAGCATGCCATGCACTTAGTTACTTCTGAAATGTTTTTGTTCACTATTCTCATGACTTTATACTGCAAAGAACCACGTAGATGACACTGGGGGACCACTGGTGGAGCCGAACCCCTCGTTGCAGCGTTATGCAGCAGTAATGGCAGAAACAGCGAAATCAACGGCAAAATACTTATCTGTCCGTTGAACTTGCACATATGTCGGAAGTATGACTTATTTGCCATATTTCTGCTATAATTATTATCTTTTTACAACTGTTTATTATAATATACATTATGTTTATATTTGAGAGCAGTTTATCATCGTCCTCTTTATTGTTCCATATTAATTCTTTGTTTGCTAAAATAAATTACATCCCTGTCAATAATGTCTACAAAATGTACTCAATAGTTCTTGAAAGCATTGCAATTTTACATAACGACAGATTTTCTGTGGGATAAGCAACTTACAGCTAAAGCGTATTTAAAGTATAAGGAAACACAGCGTGGTGTAAACGTTTCCGTGCACTATAATTCAGTCACTAAAACCAGCTAAAATGAAACTTATTGAAAGAGATGCGTGCAATATTAAGTTGGATGGAACAAAAAATTGCTTAAATGCCGATGCACAATAAAAGCGGTTAAAGTTGCGAAAATTCTCATCAGAGAATTCAGAAGAGTAGATGGTGGGCCTACGTATACTTTTAATAAATAATCCGCGGGCCAATACACTAATATGCATAGGGGTAAAATAGATATGGTAAATTGTAGGATATTATGCTCATACTTACAGGCAAATTGGTCAATAGAATAGAGGGGGCTGGGGTTGGTAACAGGCGACTAGGTACGCGGTAATAAGAGCGAGGGGAGGGGAGATGGAAAAAAAGTGTGGAAAATTACGGAAAAAAGGTTGCCGTTAGTCATGCTATGATCGGAGCTTGCAGGAGGTTCTTCTGCGCGCACAAACTCGTTTCCTCCACTGGGTGGCGGTTGTATTTGCTGTTGCTAGCAGCCGCTGACCAAAGGACTTTGAGTAGTTTGGTGGTACCTTGAAAGTCAACTTAAAGGCTTCGTTGGGGTCCACACGATATCCGGAGTCAACCATGTGGGCAAAAATGGCCCTGTTGGTACTACTGACTTCATCTTTGCCCAGCCATGCTGGGACGTGCTCCGTATTCTTTTGGATAAACGCCGGCTTGCGTGACCGATATAACCTGCTCCACAGGAAAAAGTAAATGAGTAAGTGCACATGGAAGTGGTCTGAGCAGTCAGGATATCCTTACTTTCGTCGTGCAAGACTGGGCTGGTTGAGCAAAATACCCGAATTTGCGCGGCTGGGAAGGTTCGCGACACGGTTTAATTAAGGCGCGTGTTGATAAGTTCTATTGCTAAATTCCCTTAAATGGGGACTTTAAGGAACGGCGTCTTCTTTTCTTCATTGGGTGGGATGGGTTTGGTTTCTATTTCCAGCATATTCTTGTGGATGAATCTCTCTGGATACCCGTTTTCTCGAGCATGGTCCTCAAATAAATTTAGCTCTTTTTCAATTGTGACAGCCAAGCGGATTTGTCTTGCCCTTAACTTTGAACAGTGGAATAATTTGTGCTTCCGTTGAATGGGTACGATGATTTTAAAGTTCGTGTACTGTCCGGAGCAATTTTTCTTTCCATAAACACTCATTCAGACGCTACTGTCAGGTCTTCTGCCTAGGTGGACGTCCAAGAATTGAAGCCCTTTTTACCTGAAATGTGAATTAAATAGAGTGGTGTGCTTGATTGAAAGAATTTAGAAGTACATTGACGCCAGTTTCTGTTAGAGAAAAATCGGAGAAGCGGAGGTATTTTGTGAAGTTTATTGAAGACTTTATGGAAATAAATGAGTATCTAAACGAATATTAGAGAGCTTTACGTCGTAAACGCAAAAAGTTATGCCAAAAACCACTTAAAAAGTACTCTAATGAAGGCTTATTACGTAGAATTTGAAAATTTGTTCGAGGATTTGTACATAAAAATTTATTAGCTAAAGTCTGTCTGTGCAAAATGTGTCATTGAATTCAGGAATATCAACAGCGACATTCTTGCTTCAATAATTGACTTCGGATATTGTGTGGAACCCAACAAAGCTTTTACAGTAACTTACAAGGTTCCACCAAACTTCCCAAAGTCCATGGTCCAGTAGCTGTTAGCAACAACAGATGCGACCGCTATCCGGTTGAGAAAACATGTTTTGTGCACGCAGAAACAATTGCTGCCTGTTCCGATCACAGCATGGCCAAAGGGTCACCTTACTACCGGTTTGATCCACACTCTCTTTCCCTCTCACCCTGCCCCACTCTTATACGCGCGTACGTAGCCAACTCTTATCAACCACGGCCCCTCCCTTATTCCCCTGACCAATTTGCCTGCAACCTTGAGCATAATCACTTGCAATTTACCATGTACCTTTTACCCCTTCTAAGTGTATTGGCCCGATGAGAATATAACCTTTTGATCATCACCGTTTTTGGTGAACTCTCTCCGTACAACTCTTAATTGTCTTAGGATGAGCTGAGCAACCTGATTCTAAATTTTGCGCATAAAATATTATTTATTCCCAAAGGGCGTTATTGTTAATAAAAATATTTATATTTACATACGTTCAGCATTTGACTGAAAATTATATAGCAGGGTGAAATTAAGTAGGTGGCACAGGTTAACTTATGCTCCGATGTTTTAAAAAAGTTGACTTCTCATTCGACGGAAATCATCAGGGCGACTACGTTTTTTCTCCCAATTAACGTAGTTGCTCCCAGCAAGCACGTGCTCTGGCTCAATGGGAAACGTTGCATTTTCGATAAAATGCAGCTGTGCCAGCAAATAGTGCATATTTTCTACTTCAAATTGACAAAGGCTGACAGGAGATATCACCCTAAAGTGAATCACGAGCTTCAGTGTAGGAATGTTGGCACAGAAAATAGTTAGACATAAGTGGCATCTGAGTTTTGCACGTGTCTACATTACCAACTCTACATCAATGTCTGCTCTTCCTTCTCTGGCGGAATTTGTGCTTTCCAGTCATGGCGGCCTGACCGATTGAGAAAATTTATGCTTGTGATAAACTTTATCTCGTTAGCAGAAGGAAGGGGAGACAAAGTCTGTGGATTCATATAAATTGTAGGTGTATAAGTAACGTTCACTTCGAAGTAAGCAACAGACTGCTGCATTAGTGTAGGACCAGGAATTTGATATCAGGTATTGCAGCGATTGCAGTGCTTCCATTGCCTATGCTTAACTGCATTTACTGAACTTCACCAAAAAGTTAACGTTTTCTTCCCGGATGATTGCGTCATTCCAATAAATTATTCCTTATGCCTGAATCTGAACAGGAAGTATAGGTTCGCTTTACTGAAGTCGTCCCACAAGTACACTGAGAAATGCTGGAAAAAATCAGGAAGTTTTCGTCGCTGTTTCAACTGCTGATACAAAACGCAAACCCAATGAATTGGTCTAGTTTGAGAGTGTATTAAACATGAAATTAAAGGCTTTTTCTTCTTCCAGCCAGTGCTAGTAAGTAGCAATGTGTGCGAGAAAAGGACATATTATGCTCCTGACATCACTTTCGCCCAGCCATGACTGGAGGTTTTCCGTTAATATTTGTTTAGACTTCGACTCGCACGACCAATGTAAGGTGCTCCACAGAAACAGTTACATAAGAAGATGCTAGTCAATAAAGTTAAAGGTAGAAAACTATATTTATTTATTTTGTGGACGAGTGTTTTTTTGATAATCAAACCACAGCTCTAACTCGTGAAGTGGTTTGTAGCATGACATGCCATGACGTAATTTTAGGAGTCACATGGCCGCATTTTCTCGGCCGTTATTTTTTAAATAATTATGTTCCTTTTACACAGTTTGCGTGGTGGATTTAATTGGTTCGCAAACATATTTTTTGTAATGAATGTTAAAGGATACCCCGTTTGTGCAAACCACGACGAAGATTGTATTATGCTTTGTCTGAATACCGTCTATGGAGCAAAATATTGTACAAATTTGCCCTAAGCAGTGGACAATATTTTGCTCCTCATAAAAAGGAAAAGTGAATGTTAGACTTTCTTTGTTGCTCAGACCAATTTTTTGTATTGATAATCCTTTCCTTAGACGCTACTTCACGGTATTTGTGTAAGAAGGTTCTATAACAAAGGCAGCATAATAGCCGTTATCACATGCAATATGAACTTAATAGACGAATGTTGTTCGGACAGAGCTTTTGAGAGTGCATCTTTTGTGATTAAATTTGCTTTGAATGTGATAATGTCATCAATATAGTTGTCAAAGTGTTTTTTTTAATATTTTCTACTTGCTTAATTAAATTTTCCAGCTCATTGATTTTGTCCAAACCGAGTGAACGGCACTTTTTAGGAAAGTGTGCTGCGAATCTCAAAAAGACTAGCTGATTCATGAAGCGAATATCTACTTCTGTCAGTAAAAAGAATGTGCGCAGAAGCAGAAGTTTTATTTAAGCAATTCTATGTAGCACATATGCTCATAGTTTTTTCGGATTGCGACCTTCACTTACTCTTCCTTTATTTCAAAATTTTCAGAACTTTGCATTACATTTCGTTAAGTCAGCCAATTGCTGTAACTTTATATACTGTAAATTCGAGCTGTTTTTTGGTGTGAGTTGTGGAGATTCAAATGAGGTTTTGCAGACCAATTACAAACTTATTAATGTAGAGCAAGAGCTTAAGACCATGCAACTTTCATAGTGAAATTTGAGTTGGTACTTAAGCATATATTTGATAAGATTATTTTGACGCAGTGATTGGATTGAAATCTGCAAAATCTTGTTTGTTGGGAAGATCACCATTCTAGTAAGATTAATTACGAGAAATGGCCATTCATTTTGGAAAAATTGGATGAAGTTTTATATCAAAGGAATTTTGTATGCTAGTACGTGAGGTAGGACCAAGCAGTTTATGAAAGTTGATCAAACGATGCAGGAACTCCAAAAAAAGTAACAAAGGTATAAGAGATATCCCATCAAGAACTGGAAGATTTTGTTCAACATCGTTCAGCTGCAAGTCAAGTAAATTTAAAGGAATCAAATTTTTTTGCAGAGAAATTTAAGATAAATATTTTTAAAATTATGGTAAGCTTATTTGCGACGTTTTGCTGCACAAAATTCAGTAAAAAAATTAATCGCAATTATTCTTAATCACAACGCTCACGTTGCCTCATAAGCAGTGTCCGCATATTATACTGTGAATGTAATGTAAATATCGCCTTAATGAAAAACAAGGCTGGTAGAAATATATTTTTTGTAAGCTTTACGTTCCGCTTACGCGTCATTAGGAAGCAAAACGGATAGAATTGTGATAACTTGTTTAACAAATGGCCAAATATCTGGCTTGTATTTTTGCATTCTCAAGCTTATAGCGGATCGTGGAATTAATCCAATAATACGAAAAATAATTCGTTATAACGGAACTTTTAAGTTATTTTATCTCCACTCAACTTAAATCGTTTATCTTCAGGTACCGTGTAGAAATCGGCAAAAGTCTCCAATTTCATTATGTCACTACCGTGTAAAAAATTAACATACACAGACATTCGTCATATGAATATCTCACCGTCGTACATTTCAAAGAGGTTACGTATTAAAAAAATTATTAAAGTAAACTCAGGAATAACAATACTGGATTCATCATTACATTTGACAACGTAATGTGCTGTTTTGAAGCATTCGTTTTGCTGGTACTAGATCGGGGCTATATAGTAGCAGATATGCGTACAGTTATTCGTTAGAGGACGCACTCGTGCGCCCATTTGATGAGGGTCAAAAGACCTCTAACTGGTGGGGCAAGAGATGATGGCCGTCTAAGGAATCAGGTAAAGGTTAATAAAAAGCTACAATACAATCAATCATGTTGTTGATATGCTCCAAAACGTTATGATAAAAAAATGCATAAATGCCACCGCACCAGCACAGGTTTATAAAAGTTCAAAAAGAAACGAGTTTGCCTTAAAAGGGACCACACGCCAGTAAGAAAACACACAACAAAGCGTCCATAAAAGTGTTTTAAAACAGTTTGTAGGATACGAT
Source organism: Ligula intestinalis (assembly GCA_036362985.1). NCBI lineage: Eukaryota > Metazoa > Platyhelminthes > Cestoda > Diphyllobothriidea > Diphyllobothriidae > Ligula > Ligula intestinalis. The sequence continues at coordinate 12,651 of JAYGXS010000051.1, forward strand.
ATAGCCTAGCTAAACCTCTTAGAGAGGAGTATCACAACGGTTACGAACTAGTTAATAAGACCAAAGTCGTTTGCAGATCAAAGCACGTGCTTGTTCAAAGTGTTATTTCAAAGTTGCGTTAAGTTCATGCAAGGCATATTTAACCAAGTAAAACAGACAGACAGTTCAATGACACTAAAATACTCCACCTCCTAGGAGAACGGAGTTCAGAAAAAAATATTAAAATGTGAATAATAAAGACTGCTTAGCACACATTATAAGCAAGTAACGGTCATGGAAAAGGACATGGTGTCCGCTGCGTGCAAGGAGATTGGAATATTGGATGAGAGAAAGCGCAGTGTTAGTAAGTGTAAGTGGAGTAGTGGATAAAGAAATCGGCAATGTGCCGGGTGGAGGTTGTTCAGTTTGGGCTGTTTAATGATGATCGACTTAGTCCACGTCGGTGCGGTCGCCTCGGGCAATTAAAAAATACTTGTGCACGCGAGATAGTACCGCATTCGGTCCGTCGTAGGGTTGTTGTAGTGGTCGGCGAACACTATCTACCCGAACAAATACAAAGGCATATGTTAGTAAGTTAGGGTCAATGTATGACTAACGTGTTGATGTACTTGGAGGAATTGCACGCAGATGAGACATGGCTTGACACAGTCTTTTAACATAATCCGTGGGATTTAATTTGGCTGAGCTTTAAGAGTGTCAGAAAAAATTGCCGGGGATCCATAGGGCAGTACCCTTAACAAGTTCAGCAGAGGAACACTCCAAGTCGGCTTTGAGGGCGGTACGAATGCTGAGCATGAGTAAAGGTAAATGCCCGCTTCATTGGGAAAGATTCTCATGAGCTCGGAGCGAGGCTTTAAGTTTACGATGAAAACGTTCGACTTGACCATTTAATGAGGGATGGTTGGCTGTCGTGCGTATGCGACAACATCCGGGTAGGTCGGTAAGGCTGTTAAAAGGTCTAGACTCAAATTTTTGGCCTCCATTGCTGGTGAGAGTTGAGGGGATGCCATGATGAAAGATCCAGTGTTCCAAGACCACGTGCGCAACCGAATCCGCAGATATGTCAGGTATGGGAGTTGCAATGGGCCAACGAGTAAATTGGTCGATCGCAGTAAGTAAATAGTTGCAACCACAAGATGTTGGGAAAGAACCAACCTGATCGACAAAGACATGTGCAAAACGTTCGTCGGGTGTAAAAAAACTGAGGAGTGAGGCTTTGTTATGTCACCTGACCTTGGTGTTCTTTCATTCCATACATGAACGGGTCAACTGGCGGATATCAATGTTCGTGCTTGGCCAGACGAAATGCTTGCTGACCAGGCACTAAGTACTGCGGATGCCAGGATGAGCCGGATTGTGCAACGTGGTAAAAACGTCTTTTCTCATCTTGCTGGGCACTACAGGTCGGGAAGCACCAAAAGATATGTCACATAAGACTGTACCGGGGTTGGTGGATAAAATAATGGTCTCGGGTTGAAAAAAAAACATGCTCAAGGCTTTCAGTGAAGGTCGCTGGCTTTGTACTTCTGCCACGCGCTCCAATTTTTCTAGAAACCTGAATGATGGCATTAATTCCAGGCCGAGAAAGACAGTCAGCAACTTGATTAGAAAGGCCCTTAAGGAATCTTATATCTGTGGTATACTGAAAAATAAAATCAAAATGGCGGACCTCACGGGGTAAATACTTGTCAAAGTAAGTGAAAAGGCTTAATTAGAAAGTTTGTTGTCTGCACGAAAACCTATTTTATGTACTTTTTCTATAGGAAATTAGGCCAACTTTAAATGTTTTACTCAAAAAAGAGTAAGTTTTGGTTTTAAAAAAATTTCTCAACTGCTGAATAAAACTCTAACCTAGTGTATGCTTCACTCAAAATCAAAGTTTGAACACTGTGCACTATGAACCTCGTTCTTAGAGAGAAGTACGTTTTCGCTTATTATTCGAGGAAGAAGTCACATAGTTGTCATAAAATATTGAAAAAGATGTGGAACATATTTTACGCAGTACAGACAGCACAAATAAATTGCCGGATACGATCATCTATGAATAAACACGTCAAAAATGTAAAAAGCTGATAATTAGCAACTTTTATTTAACCGCAAGCTTTCCTTTTTGAGTAAAAAATATACAGCAGGTGCGAGTTGCTATCGAACAAGTTCAAGCAAGAATTTTTCTCTGCATGTTTGCATAAAATAGTTTTTCATTTGTAAGGGCAGCCAAAATCAATTTTAAAAAGGCAAACTACTTAAGAAGTCAGTTTTTGCTGGTAGTCAGAATGAAGCTCGTTAAAAAGCCCGCACCCTATAATGATAGAGTGAACTTAAGTATGCACTTCACGATAATCAGTATCTCAACTTGAGTCGATACCGATTAGCAAAAAAATAAAAAGTACGCTTATTTGGAAATGCTGCGTAAATTGTGACGTCTAATATGTGTAATTTTATTAAAACTGAAGTTATTAGGGAAGAAATACTGTTTGTTACGTGAAATTTAGTGTCTGTCTACCGATTTTATGGTCAGACAATTGAAAGTTGTACAGAAACCGTAAACCGGATGCAGTGATTAACAAACGATTATATGGTGCTTCACTGCCTTAATAAATATTCAGCCACCCACATAAATATGCAGGTATCTGTGCTATTGATTTTTGCATCTCGTAGGTAAATTATTGACTTTTTATTTGCGGATTGAAGCGCCGACACAAAGTTACGGTTCCTTAGACGTTTAACGTACTTTATCTTTAAGTTGCGTATCCCATAATAAATGCAAATTGATATAAAATTGTGATGATTGAAGAAATTGCTGAGTTTATTATATAGACCTAATTGAGAGAGAGGTGCTTGTTAAGGATAACAAGAAATATCATGAGCCAATTCAGACAATGAATATAAAGTACTGTTAAGTATGAATTTAACGCCATTTCGAAAACCTAATTGTAATTAGATAACAATTACAGGTAGAGTATGGTGGGCGCTGCAAGCAACTGGCCTAAGTTTGTGAATTTTGATTATTTTTTGTATACCATCAACAACGCGTTTGCAAAAAATCATAAATAATAAGTAGCGAAATTATGCATACTTAACACTTAAAATAAGTCCAAAAAGTACTAAGTTATTGTTAAAAAAATGAAACAATTTAAGATAAACTTTGAGTTCCGGTGATGAAAAAGCTTGTTATGAACTATAACAATAAATTTAAATGTTTTATAAAAATATAAACGGAATGGAACCACTTTATTTATATCAAAATAAATTTTAATTTTTTTCAGTATCTTCTGTATATATTACTATTAGCGCCTGACTATTTGATGAATATCATCGAATAAAGCCTACCATTATATTCTTCGTTTTCAGTGTTTTCGTTAGTAAATTGCGCATATTTACGACGTCTACACAGAAACCTTGTATATAAAATAGACAGTAAGAGCATTTAACAACTTTCAGTTATTAAAGCCTCTTCTATATCATTACGCGGTAGAATATATGGCAAATTTTGCCTATGAGCAAAGAGAGTTGTGCGGTTAAACAAACTGTTTAAAGAAATTGTTTGTTGCTGCATTTTATGCAAAAGAAATTCACAGGATAGATAAGCAAAATTTTTCAAATTCAAATTATTGCTTGTTTCTGAAAATAAATGCGATTCCTTAAACCTGGCTTTACTTCCGTTTGATTTACTTTGCACAAAACTTTCCAGTTCTGGTAGGGATAATTATTTTACATTTTAACTTAATCTGGAATCCTTTAAAAACACAATGCATAATAGTTTAAAAGTTTGGAAATTTGGTTGATGAAAACTTACTTATGATTTTGCCATATTTAGTTCCAATTTCTATCAATAAATTTAACTAAGATTGTAGTTTTCCAAACTAAGGCCCTTCGTATTATTGAATCCTCTCAGTTCATCAGAATAACCTGTTCAGGTATATGCTTAACTTCCAAGTTAAATTTTGTCATGAAAGTTTTATGCAGGGCTTGCCATACTGTATATGGCCAAAAGGTCCTACCATGCTCCCGAAATATTTACTTGCACAACAACCAGATAAGTATTTTGCCGTTGTTTCCGCTGATCCCACCACTACTGCATCTGAGATTTTCACGTGTTACCTTACCAACATTGTCTCCGTTTCACCTCTTCATTGTCTTCCACAATTAGTACTTTCCAGCGAAGAAGATCTCACCAATTTGCAAAACCTTTGTTTGTGTTAAGTAATGTGTCGTTCGGAATGAGGAGGGGCGTTCAAAATTGTAGATTGCTATAGGTTACAAGCGTATGAGTCACTTAAATTTTGAGGTAACCGACATCCCACTGCATAAGTGTGTGGCTAAGAATTTTGTATAACTGGCTGTCCAGTTCACCAGTTAGAATTGCACGACGCTTAAATCCTAGCGCAGTTCCTTTAAGCTTATGTGCGAAGCTGTCATCCTTTATCCTGAATGAAAATACTGTGGTTGTATAAGTGACATGAAAAACTTGGTCCGAAAAATCAAAGAATGCAAAAAAAGAATCTGAAATAATTAAGTGTAACCAAACTATACATTTGTAAGATTTGACCGGTTATTTCGATTGATATAAAAATAAATCTTTCAGATGGCATTTTTCTCTTTTACAAACTTTTCCAATATATTGTATCCTCCTGAGTTCTGTTCATTACAACCAAAAGTGAACTGATAAAAGTCATAGGTAGAATCCGTATGTTAACGCGCAGACCAAATTGCTGGCAACGTTTGAATTATATTTTTTATGAGCCATGGAATAATATCAACATTATGGCATGACGAATTTATGTCGAGAAAATTGAGTACATACCTGCCTCCCCACAATGGCAGTTTAAACGTCATTGGTGCTGGCATCAGTTTGAATAGACGTATCTTCTCATGGAAGTATGCTTGTTTATAGTATATAATTAAAGGTGTTGAACAGACAGGAGGTATGGCAGTAGATAAATGAATGCCTGGATGCCCTATATCAATCCCTGAGAAAATATTGTTCACTATAGGGAGTTCATTCCCGTCAAAAATTAGCATTTGTATGCAATCATTTGTTTGCTTCGTAGGTTTACCGAAATATGGTGTTTAGTGCTTATTATCTGTTCAACTGTAAAACTTACAATGTGGATTAAGTTTCACTTTACAGCACACGGAAAAGTCAGCATTAGTCCACGGTTTCTTACATTTTAATTATGCATTATCCCTAAGTTCTTTACCTCATATAGAATCCAAGTTTATTTGCAACTGGACTAATTCTTATGACGTATTTAGTGCAGCATACGGACCTATTGACAGAGAGTTGAACTTTTCAAGTCACATATTAAATAGCAAAAAACACTTAAGTCAACGACAGTGAACTACTGTGAAATATGGATGCAATGCTCAGTGAAAAAGCAAAATCAACAAGAAATTTTACAGGGGATTAGTATGTTCTATGGAATGCTAAAATCATGTTTTGTGTGGGGGGAATTAAGTGGATATTGGAAGATCCGCCCATTCTCCATGGAATGCTGGCCGCCAATGACTGACTGACTGCACATGACTGAATACTCCCTCGCCCCGCAAACCCCCACCCAGTTTCGGTTCCCCCATTTTCCCATTTTCAGATGGAGGTCAAATTCCATGAGGTGACGGTGTTGGTGGGACAGCTGCTCATTCCCTCATCCCCCTTTGTGGCCCAGCTGCCCCAAATACCCCGAAAAACACTCGTCTACCCACCCTCCGCCGCAGACGCTTTCATATGGCCCCTGATGACGAACCTCTCCCCCGTTCGCGCTGGTGTTTTACACCAATTTTCATGCTACGTGAATTGTCCCGTGAAATCATATAAAGCCAAGCCACTTCCTTATCCCACCAATGAACACGGCTTCTCAATCCTAGTTTCGTTCTGCGTGATGTCATTCTTGAAATTTTGTCGTTCCCATGTGTAGCCTTCCTTCTCTCTTGACTTGGTGTGTCCATATTTAAGGCTTTTGTCACTATGTATACTTTATTATTTTGACTAAATAGTACTGTACTTCCCTGATAATTGTTATGTTTGGGTATAAAATACGTCTGACTGCTCGATACAGAGTTTAAGATATCGAGAAGGTGAAACAGAACTCAACAAGGATTGGCTTTGTTACCTGAGTATTTGGTATGAGAACCGGTTCCCAGCATCGATACGAATATTTGGCTTGACAAGCGCGTGCACAACAGGAGTCTCACATTTTTCTGGGTTGAAAGTATAAGACAGTACCTAAAACACGGGTGTAGAACTGCCGGATCGATGGTGCTGAACAGGGTTCAAAGTGCATTGGCCAGATTGGCCATACTGGAGACCTCCAACGTTGGCCAGATTGGCAAACCAAGGGCCAGGCAAATTTGGAAGAAAAAATTCCAAGGAAGAGTAAACGACGAAATCTGGTCAAGGACAAGCCAAATCCATGGGCTACAACGTCAACTCTGATGTGTCAAGCTCTTGAAAATGTTTTAGTTGCGTGAATAAGGAACCTTTAATTAACTTAATAATTGCTCAGATCCATGCGAAATCTGCAAGATGCAAAATAGAGCTAGAAAGACGCAAAGCGAGCGATCTTTCTACCATTCATTCCGAGCTAAAAGCGGAACTTACTTGATAAAACGCAAAGGGCCGCAGTCGGATGTGGACCAACATAAACGATAAGTGGCAATAGATAGACCAGAATTTGAGCTAGATAACTGCTAAGCAAATCCAGATGAACGCGAAGCGGAGATAGAACTGTCGTTTCCTGACATTAAGCACAAAATAAAACTTGCTAGAGCTAAGGTAAAGGACCTGAAGTTGGATAGGTCTTCACTGGATATAGATAGGCGGGAAATGGAACAAGCAAGACAAGAAACGGACCTCTCGCTTTTTAGTCCTTGATAACGAGCGTAAAACGGATTCGTTGAGAGCCAGAATGACGAACCCGAGTGTAAACCTGCAGATGGATCAGTTGACGGGCAACTGCAATCTTTGGATATTGACGCGAATACAGACCCGGAATTCGAGTGAAATGTTGTTTCCGATATTGACAGCATTGATGAAGTGGGTGAATTCAAGGACAATAGCTCGTTCCAGAGGTTGTTCTTCATGAAGCCTTGTTTTTGTCGTCCAGCCCGTTTCAGTTTCTTTTGATCTACCGAGCGTTTTGTTTACCTCTGGTTCATTTTGCGCACGTGTTTATTTTTGACACGTTCATTGCCATCAGATAGACATCGATCATAGTTCCGATACTGCCCTTAATGCAGACTTACTTCCAACGACTGTTTTGCGTTCTCAACCTTCACCCTGTGTTTGCCTTGCCTGAATCAGATGAAACTGAGAAGGCTTTTTCAATTGAGGAAGCGGCTATGTGCGTGAAAGAATCCCCCACAAAATTGACATTTGCCTGGTTTCACTTGAATGGACTAAGCCAGGAAGTACTGTCTGATTGTCAGGTAGGCACAACCACGGGAACCATTATCGAAGAGGCCCTTTGTGTACAATACCAGCGCCTGAATAAAGCAGGGAGACCATTTAACGTGAAAATATTGCTTGCATATACACGTGACAGGGAAAAGCAGCACGCTGTCGATTACCGTGTTGGCAATAGAGAGAGGATGAGATGGAGTACAGCAAACCGCTATCCCACTTCGAGTTCTCGGACAATTCGGCAGCAAACGAGATTCACTCGTTCGACGATGCACGTACACTGGCTACTGTGCTTTCATTCTCTGTGCACTTAAGGGAGGCCAATAATATATCTCCGATTAGGTCAAGTGGTACATGAGATGAATATATTGTTATCCAGTTGGATATTAGCAAGACCGTCCTGAGTCCAGCTCCAGATTTTTGGTGAACCCTCCAAGTTGCACTGAAGAGGGACTGGTTTTGGCGTCGGGGAGCCAGCGCACAACAGTCGTTGAAGCAAGTCCAGGTTGAAGAGGCTGCAATAAAACCACTTAAACCAGGCAGTTTGAAATGGATGCGAATCTGCTGAGAGTAACCCAACATTGAAGATTAAGTTAAGCGTCATGAGGTGGGAGCCAAACAAGCACGTTATTCGGCAGGCGTTTATTGGCGTCGTTTTAACGAAAGAATCCTTTCCCGCAAACCACAAGGTTATAAATGTATTCAAGTTCATAAGGTGGGAAATAACCACTAGGGATCATTGTATGGGGCTTATTTTGCTAGGTGCAGCCCGTATACACATAAGCCGGCAGTCGGCGTCTAAAAAAGAGGCGTTTTGACTGTAGATTAACAACCTCCACTATCTACTAAATCCTCCCCCTCAAAGCATCATTTTCGTATTTCATTTGATGTACAAATCTTCTGTAGCACTCCTTGTATAACTTGCATCTAGACTGAGCATTTCGTCCATATACCACAGAAGTTCATTGTCATCGACCAAAATGTTATTTGCCATTTTGTATGTGACTCGAAAAGTCTACATCCCTTTCATTGTGTCCATACACTGCACTTAGTTATTGCTAAAAATAAGTCTGATTATGAATAAATTTGGACTGTATATGGGATAAAGGACTTAAAGATAAAGTACGTTTAAAGTGTAGGTACCTTTGATGCCTTCAGTGCCTTCATCGTTTGGTAAAATGAATAGGAAAGGGTAATATTCAGTTATTTTTTAATACGTCAATTTATGAAGGCCATGCGCACATACAAAACACGTATTCTGATTACATAAATGCGCAAAAACGTAAATTGAAATAGCTATTTTGTCGGTTGCAGTTGTACCTATTTTAGTCCAGAGATCCAAAGAATTGTGAATTAAAGTTTTAGAATTATTGGTTGATGGGTGCTACTGGGGACAGTTTCGGGAAAAGGCTGGCAGATACTGCAGAAATGCTCCAACCCAGACCGCTAAAAATAATATTTAAAAAGAAGGAACATGTTAAGGTAACCTTGTCTAAAAAATGAACTTCTTCACGCGCATAAAGAAGTTTTTTTTTCAACTGGACTACTCCCTGGAGGAATGGCTGAAACGCCGAGAACTAGTAGCGGAAATACAGTCAAGGAACGAGAATGGCGAGGTAGGCCTGAAAATCTCCAATGGGAAGATAATTCAGAAGAAAACAATGAACCAAACCGAAATACTCCGAACGATGGTCAGGAAGTAACTGTCACAACCGGATTACACCGTACAAAGAAACTAAAGTGCATTTACACAAATGCACAAATCCTGCTCTCCAAATAAGATGAGCTTAAGAGTAATATTTGCCAAATGAAACCAGGCGTCGTCTGCATAACAAAAACATGGTTGAACACGAAGGTAGGCGACCAATAAATGGCTCTCTCCGGGTTTTAAGTTTTCCGAAAAGATAGAGTCGGGCGTCAAGGTGGGGGTGTGCTAATTTATGTTAGACATGGCCTGCTCGTATCCGACAAATCTGAAAACATTTTGAGCAATATAGAGGCAATATGGCTCACCGTTAGAACACCAGGGTCACAGACCCTTGACATCATGGCGGTCTACCGTCCACCATCAAGCAACCAACAGTCAGACAATAGTCTTGTAGAAGTAGTCGAAAACGTGGCTAGGAGATCCGATGTCATGGTCATGGGAGACTTTAACGCCTCCCATATCGACTGGAATGTGAGTTCTGCGCCGGGCTCAAAAGAAAATTTCGATCGACGACTCCTGCGCACAGTACAGGTATATTTCCTAACGCAACACGTGCTATATCCGACCAGATTACGCGAAGGGCAACAAGCTAATTGCTTAGACCTAGTACTTACCAAAGCATCTGATAACGTATAAATTTTAAAATGTTTACCACCTCTCGGAAAACTTGATCACGTAGTGCTACAGTGGGAATATTCACTCTTCTCTGTGCCCGATCATAGTGCGGTAACCAGAGGCAACATCTGGAGAGGGGACCCTACACAAATGAAAACCACAGTGCATGAGATAGACTCGAACGTACAATTCTTTGGGTGCGTTCTCGATGATTGGTCGGCATTCAAAGCCGTATTACACGGACTAATTACTGATTTCTGTTCTGTCACTAAAGAAAGTAACAAATAAGCCCCGATGGCTACCGCCCACGCTCAAGAGAGAAACAAACCGCAAAGGAAAGATATTCAAAATCTATCGCAGAGGGAGAACCCCCGAATCGTAAAGTATGTATGAGGCGCAGACAAACAAGGAAAAGAGCCTGATACGAAAAAGCTGCCAAAAACTTCGAGAGTAATCTAATAAAAATCGTACAGTAGGAAACTCAAGGCATTTCTACGGCTACATTAGGCAAATAACTCGAAATAGAGACCCTATTTCTCTGCTAAAAGCAGACGACGGTGTAGAAATTTCCGAGATTAACGAAAATGTCGGACCATCTATCCTGCTTCTTTCAGTCGGTCTTTACGAGTGAGGCTGAGTTCACCGTTATTAACTGCAGTGTGGGTGTGATCCAGACCATCGACTCGGTTGCACTCACGTAAGCTACCATTCTGCGAGAACGTCTACAGCTTAAAGAAATGAAGTCGTCAGGTCCGGATGATATACCTGCAAAGCTATTAAAAGAGCTAGCCATAGAGTTGGCGGTACCCCTGTACCTAATCTTCCGAGCTTCTCTTAATACTGGACAAGTGCCACCCGATTGGAAGGCAGCGTGGATATCACCCATCCACAAAAGTGGGAGTCGGGCGACCGCAAATAACTAAAGACCGGTCAGCCTCACCTCAATATCCTGCAAGCTTATGGAACGCATAGTCAAATGCGAGCTGATGCACTTTTTGGAGCAACATCAACTTCTTTCTGATAAGCAGCATGGATTCCGCAGGGGAAGGTCCTGCTTGACCAATCTGCTCTATTGTCTAGAACAATGGACCCGAGCGATCGATGAAGGGAAAGTGGTGCATACAGTCTTTGTAAACTTCAAGAAGGCTTTTGATACGGTGCCTCATCAACATTTCTTATGCAAGCTCAGCCGCATACGGGTAAAGGGAAACCTTTTGCAGTGGATAGCAAACTATTTGACTGGTCCTACCCAGACCTTATGTGTTGGCGAACAGCGGTTGGCGGAGGTGGCAGTTGAGAGCGGGGTTCCACAGGGATCTGTTCTTGGCCCTATTTTCTTCCTTATATATATTAATGGCTGCATAAGCGGACGAGACTGCGAAATCGAAATGTTTGCTGATGATATAAAACTTTGGAAGGTCATATTCAACCAAAACGATGAATTAAACCTCCAGACAAATTTGCATAGACTGGAGCAATGGTCGACCCTTTTGCTTATGCGATTCAATGTGGCCAAATGAAACCTAATGCGCTTTGGTAGAACCAGCACTACGCCTCGGAGGGTGTATTACCTGAATCACACGCCGCTGCTAGATGTAGAGGTTCAAAAAGACTTGGGGGTGTGGTTCACGCCTTCACTGAAGCCATCACTCCACGTCCTGAAAGTGGCTAAATCCGCAATGTCGAGCTTGTATCTAATCAAGCGAGCCTTTGCTTAGTTTGACAAAGTTGTATTTGGCAAGGTATTTGGCACGTTTAAGCGACCACAACTGGAATTTGCCATCCAAGCCTGGAGACCTTGGACAACCAAAGACAAAAAAACCTTAAAAGAGTACAAATACGCGCAACAAAATTAGAACGAGGCCAACAGAACCTCCCTTATGAGACCCAACTGGTAAATCTTGACTTGTTTCCCCTGGATTACAGGCAGCTAAGTGGGGACCTAATCCAGGCATTTCGCATGTTGTGTGGTCAGGATTGCTGCCTCCAAACAAATGACTTCTTTAAGCGGGCCACCTCCTAAAGGCTGCGAAGAAATCCCCTCAATTTACGTGGGACTGGGTCAAGACTTGACATAAGAAAATTATTTTTTCTCTAAGAGGGTTATCCAGGCATGGAATTCCCTTCCTGCTGATATTTTCATTTCCCCTTCCGTGGATGTTTTATAAGGCTAACCTAGACCGATTTAATGAGTATCTTCGCGATAAAGTACTCCAAATCCAATCACTGAAGTGCTTCGAATCCAAAAATTGAAGCGCTCTAACTCCAAACACTGAAATGCTAGAATTGCCATTAATATATCCTATTCGTAATTTTTTTAAGTAGTATTATTATTAGTATTTATCCAAATGGGTAAAGACATTGCCTACTTCCGACGTATCTGCTCACTATGTTATCTGAGTTGATCGCATCTGAGATCGCATCTACCGCACCTATGGTCCTAGGCTTCGCGGCCCTGTCACACCCTTTCTCGTATCGACCGACTGCTGACTGCGTGGCGGGTTCCTCGGCTCTTGGCACATCAAAGGCTTATCATGGTCGCATCTCCGGTTCTTCAGGACGTTCTCGTGACTCCGATGTCTCCTCCTCGTATGGTCCTTCGGATGTAGATTTTAATTGTCATGGAAACCATGGCTGTTGTCAACATTCACAGAAGCATCATGCTCCTATCATTCACATACTTCCCCCACGAGCGACAGTTTTTCTCCTAAAAACCACAAATGACATTCCATTTTGAATTATGAGCCAGCCTTGGGAGATTTTTCACTGTCTACTCTTCTTCCATAGTTACACTGCTGGCTCGTGTAAACTGAGTGTGAGTGTATTACTTGAAACAAGCGAGTAGTCCTCTTAAATTGTGTTAACGACTTCTTTGGAATGTTCAACCATGCAGATGCATTTCTGAAATCCAGTGCATAAAGAAGGAGTTCAAAAGCGTAAGCCTTTATTTTCTTTAATAAATGTGACCTGACGTAATATGTACTAAGTGCTGAATTTCAGTAAAACTGCAAAGCAAACAAATACAAAAAGTATCTTACAATTGGGAAGGATCTCAGTATAGTGAGTTAAATTTTCTCAAGGATTGATCTTAGGTTCCAGAAACTTATTTATATTCTGCCGTACCTCTTCATTGTTCCACATATTTAATAAGATAGAACAAAAAATCATAGGCTAATGTGTATTCACGTCCATTTAAACTGATGCCATGACAAAAGATGTTTAAGTTATAGATAATAATACATAATTATGCAAATTTACGGCAAAATTTCTTCATGCAATAATGTAAAAAATGCTCTGTGGTTCAATAAATCTATTATTCAAACGTTGCCAGCAAATTTTACTGCTCGCAAACACACTGGTTTTACTGAATTCATTTGATAGCTCATATTCTGTTTTTGTGAGCAGAACACGGGAGGATCAAATATATTGAAAAAGTTTTAAAAAGAAAGATAACCATTGTTAAGTGTTTTACTATATGTATCGAACGAAGCGGTCACATTTCACATAGTTATAGTTTGATTAGACTTAATGCTTCCGCTTTCTCCTTTTGCGTTCTTCAATGCTTTGAACCCAGTATTTTGCGTCAATGATACAACCAAGACATTTTCATTTATGACGAAGGACGAATGTACCGCACGAATACTGCATAAGCCCTAAGGAACTGCCCGAGAATGTAACAGTCATGCAATTTTATCTGATAAACTGGACACTCAGTGATAGCAAATTATTGATAACATGATAACATTGATAACATGTCTGTGGCCTACCTCAAAGTTTACTTTTATCATAAACATGCAAGCTATAGGAATCCACAATCTTGGTCTCCTCTTCTCATTCTGAACGAAGAAGTGCTAAACATAAACACACGTGTTCCCTATCGGTCAGATATTCCTTGCTGAAAAGTACAAATTGCGCAATACAACGAAGATTTGACACGGAAACAGTGTGGGTAAGGTAACACGTGTGAATCTCAGATGCCACTCATCGGTACCTATTTTCTTTGCCAACATTCCGAGCCTACACTTCATAATCTGCTTTAATGTGACGGTCCCTGTGGAATTCGCCATTTGCAATAAAAAAATAGAAACGGCCCCCGCACTTGCATGCCATCTGGGTTGCCACGTGTCCATCTGAGCAGAGCGCACGCCTTTTGGAAACACCTTCGTTGATGGCAAAACAAACCTAGCTTCCCTGATACAGTTTACATAATCAGCAGTTAACATTTTTTTAAATCACCATTACAGTACTGACGTGTGTTACTTGGTTAATTTTACTAGGTTGTTAGAATTCTTATGCTACATTATTTCCAGTCAACTAATAAATGGAAGTAACCATAAGTGTTTTTTTTCACAAAAAACGTTCTTTGGGAAATAATGCTGTTTTATACGTAAAATGTAGAATTGGTTTCCCCAGCTCTTTGTCAGAGAATTGAAAGTAATATGGAAATAATTAGCCAAAACTGATGATTATCAAAGGATTCCATGTTGCGTCAGAGTGTTATTTGACCTTCCTCAACCCCACTTCAATATATTGGTATATCTGTTATTCATTTTGTGTGTCGTAGGTGGATTATTAACTGCTTCTTAACGGACAGAAATTTCGACAACAGGCTGCAGTTTCTTATAATTTTAACTTATTTTATCTGTGAGCTGTTTGTCTTATATGAAATCCAAATTTATATACAATTTGAATAATTTCAGCAATTGCTGATTTAATCATGTAGACCTAACTGACAGGGAGGCAGAAATAGCATGGAACAATTAAGGCAATGACAAATATCTACTGTGAAATGCTAACGTAATGCCTATTTTTAAAATAAATAATCGTACTAGGATAAGATGGCCAATAAGTCATACCTTACTACCGATATATGTTTTTAGCTCAAACACAACATTTGTGTTTGCTGTTGTGTCCTGTTGTTGCTGCCGCTACTGCTGCATGACAGAGTAGCGAGTATTTCGGCTCCTTTGCGGTCTTTATAGCGTTAACTATGCGATGGTGATGCATTCTGAATTATTTGATCAAGGAAATGATATTCACATCAGAAATGGTTGTGTACACTTAACGTATTACACAGGGAGCTTCAAGGTCACGCAGGAAATAGAGAAATCTATCGCACTAAGCTTGGAGTGCATTCGTTTATTAACTTTCTGAGCGTTAACTTTACTTATACCTTCCTTTTGATGTGTGTTGGAATGCCTCTTTGACCAACAGTTGTTTACAATTGAGGCAACTGCATAAGAAAAATCTGCAAACCACCCCCGTATGATGATTTCTAAAAGGTAGATAAATCAGCTTATATTTAAAGCATAAAATCTGATATAAATAACCTCAGATTACTTCAATAACCCACATTATATCATCAACAAAATGAATAAGAGTGATTGAGTGAAATAATAAATGGTATGCAACGATCAAAAAAATGTCAACGATAAGAATAGTTAAAAGAGGTAGCCTACAACTTTAACCGTGTTTGCAACACACTTTGGTCTAAGGCTGGAATTTTCGCTTCTAAAAAACCTATTTAAATGACAGTTTTATGTGTTAACGTTATGAGTAGGTCAATGGATTTAAACTTTGTAATCCACTTTGGTTAGAAGGGCTGCCCTTTCGGTCTGCGCAGAATGAGTAAGCTAGAGCAGATCAGTAACTTAAACACCATGACACCTTTATTGATGAAATTTTTGTAATCGGTGCAAACTAAAGGGATTAAGATGCACTTTTAAATGTTGCGAAACAAGCACATACATTTACTGCGTTCACATTGGAATAGGAAGCGGCAGCTTGTCCACCTTTTTCGGCATATCCTCTTTAGATGCAAACCGGACGGAAGCATCTTAGGGAGAGTTAATCACACGTTTTGGGGACAGTTTAGGAACTCTGACAGTTAAGTATTCCATTAACTGAAGAAAAGTTAAATCCGCTGTTTAGTGCAAAGATCTACAAATATTTACTGGGTTGATGGTATTAAGGAGATGCAAAATGTAATTAAGGTCTTGCCTCGCAACAAATGGGTATCCTGTGAGATTAATTACAAGGAACAGACTTGCGGAAATACGCCCTGACATGGCGTGTTGCGAATCGTCCCAGTAGCAGCAGTTAACATTTCTTATCAACAAACCCAGTCTTCTACGCGGAAGATAAAAAAAAACTTACACGTACAAACCACGTAAATGTTCAATTATTTGCTTAACTTGCACATGTGGAGCAGTTTGCATTGTTCTTAAGAGTAGAGGATTAGCCATAAGGCTAAGAGAACACGTCTCACCATGGCTGGCCAAAAGCGAACTCGAGAGCATAAACCACACAATTCTCGGGCACATGGCTGATACCGAATACTGTTTGGGCCTATCCCAAGCCTACCGTTTGATTTATAAGATCTCGTCAAACTACACAAAGTCGCTGGGTCAACTAAAGAAAGCCACAGCTGAAGCAATTGTTATGCGGTTTAAGATATCGGTCATGTGTGCACAAGAGAACCAGCTGCAATATGTGTGCTTGGCATAGCTATCATCCTGGGCTTAGCATGGCCAACCATCTCCTATTTGCATGCACTTTTCCGCACTTCGTCCCTTTGCATCGCCTGGTCTGGATTTCATAATATCTCTCTTCCACGTAATGGGCCGCCTCTCATCAAATCCCAGCCACCCTCTCTTATATAAATGTCTAATGTGTAGGTAATGTCAGAATTGATCAAGCGTTTACATTTGAACCCGAACTATATATTTTTGATTCTAATAGGAGCAAATTCAAATACGACTTTTTTTAAATGATCAAATCTCTTTGCTGGATTTTTGTTGAATTGTTGAAATTATTCACTACTGTGGTGCATTTTTGAGTTGATGATATTTCCTAAATGATTCCCCTTTAGTACTCCATTATATTCATACATATTGCAGTATTTGATAAAATGAAGTATGCGTGTTGGAAATTTTTTTTATTATTATTAAGCAGTAGGTCTCATATGCACTTCAGAATTAACAATTAACATGCGAAATGCTAGCTTTGATGACAAAATCAAACAAACTCATTAAAAGGAATGGCATAACGTATTATTTTATCGTAAATATGTACGAGAGTATTAGCACCGTTGCTGGAATGGGTTCCAATAAGACCGAGGCCGCGGAATTTTTGAAACATTTGCCTCAAATAATGTGCTGTGATCTTTCAATAGCCCATTATATTTAACTTGTTGAAAATTGCTTAGTAGTGCTTTTGGTTATTTCTGAAATATTTACGTTTATATTTCCACGAGTTATTATTCAAACAACCGCGTATTGGACGCAAGTGTCCTCACGTAGGACTCATGTAATAGTAGAAGCAGCTCCGTAAAATTCGTCAAAACACGTGCCTGGGCTCTAACACCGTTCCTGGTTTGGAGGTACGGTATGACTATTTTTTCATATGAAATTTTAACAATAAATTTGCAATCTCATAAAATGTCATGCTGCGAAAAGAACGTTGATATTGCACAAAATTACTGCATGCGGCCTCCTATCGAACGCTACTGCTGTAACTACGGTACAGAAGTACAAAATATATACGTTATCGGGATGATTTTTGCTTACTGATATTAGATAAATGTTATTTGCAATAAAAACTCTAAATCTCGACAATTCGTTTATTCCAGTATACTGCTTTATTGTGAATAATACATTTTTCCTAACAAGGGGAGCGTAAAACAAACGAAAATTAATTCTGATTGATTAAAAATGCAAAATTTCAATTTAAAACATCGTTTCCCACGTACAAATTTGAAGACAGCGTATGTAGCAGAATTTAATGGCACCACAAATTTCTCGAGCGCTTCCACTCGCTGCATAAACACAATAACGAATGATAAATAACAGAATTGAATTCATACAGAAAAATCGATCCAAAACATCAAGGTCACTTGAGTTAGCCAAGATACAATCAATAAAGTAGGAATTCAAACATTGTGGGCAGCGAAAAAACGCAGTTAACTGTCTAAGGCAAAGACATCTAAGGCAAAAATATTTAGGAAGGGGGTGGGTTAACAAGGAGCCGGTGCTACAACGGCAGGGTTAGGTTCACCACATGCTCCAGTTGTTTACATAGGTCAGGTTTAAACCGCCTTATGTATGCTGCCTCCAGGTAGCGTAAGATACGAGTTGTTCGTGCCCAAACAAGTACTCGGAAGGATGTTTTAGGGTCAAGAGAATGACCCGTATCCAATAGGTGTTCAGTAATAGAAGAACGGGCAGTCCTATTCTCCTGTCTTAATAACCAACTCGGTAAATGCTCTTTTGCTCTGGGTGCCAATTGCCGTTGTGTTCGTCCTTTGTACTTGCATCCGCAAGTGCATGTAAATTGGTAAACAACATTAGAAGTGACGTATTACTCCATCATGCGAAGTTTACGCAATACCATTGAAAGGACCTATTTTGCAGCTGAGCTTGTATTTTGCAACTCGGTGAAGACCCTTCCTATTCCTACTGCGAAGGATGTCTTGCCGTTGTACGCCACTTCTAATGTTGTTTACCAATTTACATGCACTTGCGGATGCAAGTACAAAGGACGAACACAACGGCAATTGGCAGCCAGAGCAAAAGAGCACTTGCCGAGTTGGTTATTAAGACAGGAGAATAGGACTCCCGTTCTTCTATTACTGAACACCTATTGGATACGGGTCATTCTGTTGACCCTAAAACATCCTTCCGAGTACTTGTTCGGGCACGAACAACTCGTATCTTACGCTACCTGGAGGCAGCATACATAAGGCAGTTTAAACCTGACCTATGTAAACAACTGGAGCATGTGGTGAACCTAACCCTGCCGTGGTAGCACCGGCTCCTTGTTTACCCACCCCCTTCCCAAATATTTTTGCCTTAGATGTTTTTGCCTTTAACAGTTAACTGCGTTTTTTTCGCTGCCCACAATGTTTGAATTCCTACTTTATTGATTGTATCTTGGCTAACTCAAGTGACCTTGATGTTTTGGATCGATTTTTCTGTATGAATTTAATTCTGTAATTTATCATTCGTTATTCTGTTCATGCAGCGAGTGGAAGCGGCTGATGAGCGCTCGCGAAATTTATGGTGCCATTAAATTCTGCTACGTACGCTGTCTTCAAAATTTCAATAATGCTTATGTTTGCTACACAAACATTAGACGCCACGGATCACGCAACATTTCGAAAAATGCGAAAGGTTGGTACTCATTCGCTAATCGGTATTGTCTCAGGTTGTGGTAATTATTATCGCGTAATCTATTCTAAACTCATTTTAGTCATGATGTGATGTGGGCGTTTTAACGAGATTCGTTCTGACTACCAGCAAACAATACATATTGGAAAAATGCAAACTTAAGTTGTGTGCCTTTTTTTATTTGACTGCCACATAAATTCAAGTATATTGTACGGAAAAAATGCACGAATAATTATTTTTTGGACTTGTTTGATAGTAAATTACGCCTTCTTTAAATGTTTTAGTCAAAGTAAGGGTGGCTTTTGGTTATAAAAATATTGTTTTATAGCCGTAACTTTTGCTTTCCTTATGTCTGCTACCCTCAGATTCAAGGTTTAAACACTGCGCGCTGTGTACATCCTGCATATATAAAAGTACGTTTCAGCCATTTTTGAGGAAGAAGAAGTCACATTGTTGCATACAAATATTTTAAAAGATGTTAAATATATTTTGTACAGTAAAGGTAGCATAAGTAAATTGGTGGACAAGATGTCTCATTAATAAACACCCCACAATTGTTTAAAAGCTCATAAGTCGCAAATTTTTATATCCGCAAGCTACGCTTTCTTTGAAGAGAGTATTGAAATAAGGCGTATTTTACTAGCTTTGAGTACAAGAAATAATTTTTTGTGCATTTTTTCATAAAATATATTTGAATTTATGAAGCAGTCAAAATCAATTAAACAAAGGCATGCCGCTTAGAAAAAAACAGTTTAAACATTAGATACTTTTTTCTGGTTGTCCAAACGAAGCTCGTTAAAAAACGCACATCTTATGATGACTAAGTAAACTTCAGAACAGCCTACATGATAATCAGTTTTACAACCCAAGTCAATACCGATTAGCGAAAAAGTATAAATCTTTCGCCATTGTCGAAATATTGCGTGAGCCGTGGTGTCTACTGTATACAACGATATATAACCTGTCAGACATACGCATTGACTAGAAAACCGCAATTAAGTGCTAAAAAAGATCCTTATGTACAATTTTGTGTACTTCGGCAGATTTAAAAGAGAAACTTCTTATTTCAATAGCAATGAAGCTGTCACTCTTATGCTGTTATGTTTTGATATTCATTGATTGGCATCTATCAATTGCATTTTTTCAAGTCGGGTTTCGCCTAAGACCTTACTAAGAAAACTTATGATATTTCGCAAAAACTTCTAAAATGGTTAATAAGTGTTCTTTATTCGGCGTAGCAAAAAAGTATTGTCTGATGAGCTTATTATTTAACTTTATGACAAAAAACTAGCAGAATAGTAATGCAAAATTTGTAAATCGACTCACCTCATATTTGCAAATAGGTTAAATTTCTGGAAGGGTTTATAAAAGTTTCTGTTCGCTGAACAAATATTATCAAACAAGGGTTTCCGCTCCGCAGCGTTTGAAAGCGCAGAAAGTTGCTTGGTTTAAATATATTCAAATTGGCTCAATTCTAGCCAATACTGCCTACAGTATACTAATCTGAAGTAAACGCCTTTTTTGTAAAAAAAATAACTTTGAGCCTCATGTCAACTTAATTAACAAAATAAACAGCATCAGATATCTGCCAAATCCCCCTACTCGAAATTTTTTTTCACATTTTATCAGATATGGCATCGATTGTTGCCCCTTTAAAGCATGATTTTCGCATTTCATTGGATTCACTTATCCACTGTTACACTCATTGAACAACTTTTATTTGAACTACGCATTACGTTCATATTCCACAGTAGTTCATTTTCGTTGACTTAAGTGTGTTTTGCTATTTCGTATGTGACTTGAAATATTTACCCCCCTGTCACTTAGGTCAATATACTGCACTCAAAAAATTCTAAATTAAGTCCCTCCGTAAATATATTTGATTCTAAATAGCTTAAAAATAACGTTTTTTTAAAGCGTAAGAAACCATAGGCTTGTGCTGACCTTTGCGTGCGCTTAAAAATGAAACTAAAATGCACCTAAAAAGAGCAATTTAAATAAAAAAAGATACATACTGACAGGGTGAGTTCTATTGCTATATTAAACTATGAAAAATACACAGAGACGATCCAGTGTGGATGCTCCACACGCTCTGCACGGTTTTTTTGCGTAAAAAGTGGTCTCTACTCATACCCCAACCACTACTCTTCTCTTTCTATGCCTAAATTGCCTATAATGCTTATTTTTTGACCAAATGTTTACATCTGACCCGGCACCATACATAAATATGGCGCAGGTACCATAACATGCAAACATCTTTTCTTAAATATTGATTAAAGCTCTATGTTGTATTTTTTGTAGTGCTGACATTTTTGAATAGTATGTTGCACCGTTTAGTCGCATATATTTCCTCAATGATACCCTTATCGTACTTAATGGTATACGCACATATTACAGTATTTGATGAATGAGAGGATAGTCCTTTAGAACTGAATTGAATCGTTATAAGTTAGAAGTATAAGGCGCAGGAACCTCCCAAAACCAACGTATATGGCGCGAGTTTAAAAATATGTGCATGTATGCAACACTGAAGATTTTAACCAAAAAGGGCTAAAGGTTAAGTCATTTATAGTTGTGCAGTAAGTTAAGGACTAAGATGTATCCTGCCAAAAGTTCTTCGTGTGTTACGTGAGGGACAGGCATTGTCATAATTTTTCACAGCAGTTTATTTTCGTCATCCTAATTTTTCCATGCTAGGCATTACTTTACTCCAAAATATCTCTAGGTCAACTAGGTCGATAGAATGTTCTCAGCAATTTCTGAAATTTATCCGATTTTTTCAGAACAAAGCTTTGGCGAGCGAACGCTATCGGTAACCTCTCGTCAGGCCATACAGTTACAGGAAGGTTTAAATTTAAAAATCGCTAGATTGTCTTTCTTTGAACGCGGGAGCAAATCAGAGTGCAATCCGATGCATGCAATTAGACAATCGTTGGCCATGCCAAGTTCAAAGGGTTGCATGAAGTTATTTTGTCTCAGCTTGCTGTTGACCATTCCATGCGCTTCAAAGAAGTCACTAAACCCATCTTTAAATCGCAAAAATAATGCTAGAGATATCAGCATAAAAATTTAGTGTTGAGGAAAACTTACGTACACGTTGATGTCTCATCAAATATTTTTTCGATTACCGTTTTGGGTTACGTGTTTCCGTACAACTCGCTTTTGTCCAATGTTGAGCTGGGAAAGCGGACTAAATTGTACCCATTGATTATAATTCTGTCTCAAAGTCTATTACTGTTAATAAAAATAAACGTGTTATCCTGCATTAATCAGTTGACTGAACATTTTGTTCCAAGAAATATAACATAAGATTTGCAACTACTTGATAAAATAAAGTGGAATTCGTGTACGTATGTGCCGAGGATTAAGTTAATGTTTTATGCGTGGTTCCACAGTCTCCATTAGGAAGACCAGCTGTGTCTCCCGCTGATCTTAGTGGCTCCAAACAAGCACGCACAATGGCCTGAGGGAACACGTGGTATTCCAGATGCCGTGCAACTGTGTGGGCAAATAGTACATTTTTTTCAAATAATGTAGGGAAGACTGACAGGGAGTTTCACATTGAAGCGGATCACGAGCTTCAGCAAGGGATTTTTGCCCCCGAAAATAGCCAGTTGTGGGTAGCATGTGAGTTTCGCATCTGTGCAGTTAATAAACTCTACATTAATCCAGGTCTGATCTTCATTATGTGGCATGATTTGTACTTTCCAGCAAAGGCTGTGTGACCTATTGAGAAAATGTGTGCTTGTTTAAACGTTATCTCGTTAGCTGTGAGAATGAGCACCAAGTCTGTGGATTTTTTAGCTCGCAGTTGTAAAATGAATATTCCATCCGAGGTAAGGGACAGACAGTGCCATAAGCATGTGGCCAAGAATTTGTTTAAAGGTATGAGAAAAGTGCGGCAGTTATTGCAACGATTGCACTGCCCCTGCTGCCACTGAGTAGCCGCCTTTACTAAACTTAACCAAAAAGTGGATATATACGTCCCGAATGATTGCCCCTATCCAATGAGTTTTTCCATATGTATGAATCTGAACAGCAAAAGAGGTTTAGACGCATACTTTGGCTTGACTGTAGCCATCCCGCAAGTTCACTTATAACTGCACAAAAATACCAGAAAATGTCCGCGGCTGTTTAAGCTGTTGATATTAAACGCATTCCTAGGAACTTGGTGTAGTTTGACGGTACCTTATACATCATATAGAAGTCTTCGTATTCATCCAGTCAGTGTCCGTCAGTAGCGATATGTTTGATAAAAGCACTCTTTATGCTCCTGAGTTTGCCTTTGCAGAGCCAGTAAGGAACGTGTTATCTTATTTTTTTGGTCATTCAACATTCCATATCCCGGCGCAACAGAAATATCTCAGGGGTTATGGTACCAAACCATCACCTTTAAGACTTTATCGTAATGACTTAAGAAATATATGGAAAAAATTGAGCCGTTGCGATCAATAGGTCCGGTTCCGTAAGAGATGCAACAGATTAAAACACCAAGTAACTGGATTAGTTTATTCTGTACAGAGTAAGTGGAGAGTAGGTTAAAATAATTTGGCAGCCTAACGAGCGTACGTCCGCAGTCTTAAAAGCTGATGTCCGAAGGGACAGAATACACGAGTCATTAAGGCGTCTACGGCGTAAGCTTGTATGAGTCCGCCTTGATGGTGATTGTCTAGACCGGAATGGGGCAGGAAGACACCGAAGCCTAAGTGCGAATTGTAGTTTCAAGATGCGAGATGTCAAGCGTGAACTCCGAGCTGGGCCCCTGTAAACCCACGGAAATTATTCTTTCTAATCGGAAGAAAGTTTCACTCGAAGTATTTATGGAACGATGGACGCCTTCAGCGGGATTTGAAACCTGACAGCCAGGGAGAGTCTTCTTTCCAGCAACCTCTTAAAGAACTTGACCTGCAGGGCCCCATCGGCAGTCATAAATTTCATCACATGGTGATCAAATGACACATTCAACCAGATGCAATGTTAGGAATACGCCAAACCTGAAAGACTAAGCTGGCATATTTAATGAGTAGGTTTTTGCATAGTTAAATTATTACTTTAACCTTATTTGAAAAAAATCAGTGGTGTGCATGACGTGCCATGAAAGTTCTGCTTGAGCACTCATTTTACTATGAATTTTTATATGCTGCAGTAGGCTGAGTAGGAAATTTCACAAAAGTTTGATGAAACACAAGGTGCCTAGTGGGACATCGTTACTCAAGGGTTTTAAGCGTTAAATGTGGGTTCGATTGGCCTCGACCCTGTCGAATTTCTCCACAATCGGGTCAAATGATGTTGTACGACAACTTTTAGATGAACACAACGAGGATAGAGAAAAACCTTTCACATGTGAACATCTGCTTAAACTTTCATAGTGCTGCCTTTAATCCTACCTACAATTTGAAGGACAAATGTAGAAACAAATAAAAAGGCACCCAAATGAGCTCCACCTTATCGGGCTTGATTGCTGAAGTGGCCCTTTAACGGATTGAACACTTTGTCTTCACCAAGTATCAACATAAGTGTTGGGCTCGTTCCGTCGATGAAACTTTCGTCATTGTCAAAACTTTCAACATTGAGCACCTCAAGAGTTACTAAACTCTAATGACCCAAAAATCTAATTCACGATGAAAGCAGAAAGAAATAATCAACTACCCTTCCTCAATGTCCTGGTGAGCCATTTTTTATCTGGACTACTGCAAACAACAGTATTCAGAAAAGCCACCAGTACAAAACAAATACTTCACTTCAACTGCAATACACCATGACTCACAAATGAAGCTGAATTTGTACTCTTTTTCAAAGAGTAGAAACACATTGCAGCAGACAAGCTGACAGAACATTGTAACAGCAAAACTTTCATCTTTCGAGATAATGGATACCTGAATTCTTTTATCAACAAAAAGTTAGCGCCAAATAGTAGACGGGCCGCAACACTGCAAACCGAAGTGTGGAGACCCATTCTTGAATTAAAAGGAGTCTCCAAGGCAGTCTGTCGACTGTTCTGACCCATTGGAGTAGGCATAGATCATCGACCTCAGGCGACAATACGCCTTCGAGTGATGCAACCCAAGGACAGACTGCTGTCTGATGAAATCTCCACAACTGTCTACAAAATATTTTGCAACGATAGAGACTGCAATCGCGTTGGAGAAACAGAGCACAAATAAGAGACTTGACTTCAAGAACACAAAGCGGCCGTCTGGAGCTTAGACCCTAAATCACAGCTTGCAACACATATCGGAGAGACTGGGCACGACTTCGATATGAAAGGTCTGAACATCGTAGGCCAAGGAGCCTCAAAAGCTAAGAGTGACCCTGAGGCATGCTACATATAGATCAACTCTATTAACGAGCATCTGGACTTCCCTGTGGCCTACGAAGTCCTACGTTATTGCGTATGTAAAGGACAGGTCATGGTCAAACCGACGTCAGGACAAGCAGACAATAAACTGCACAGCACCGAAATCACTGGTAGTTGGGGCGGGATTATCAGCATCCTCTACCGTGGTTACGTAACAAAAACACCAACTGCCGTCACGTCAAACCTAAATCCTCACGCACGGCCAAACAAAAACCCGAGAAAAATCAATCTACCCAAGGCCAACACGCACAGAAGCAACTTAAAAGTTGCTGATCGATAAAGTCAGTATTTGCTCCGACAAATAACAGCCATCCTAGTTGTCCGAAACGTCAGCAACTTAACAAAGTGATTCACGTGTGTGGAAAATGAATTCTAATTTTTGTTGCAGAATTCTCACTTTTTCGAATTTCAACAGTTCAAGTTCTAACGTTTTCAAGACCAGTTTTTCTTTCAATCAACTCACTTTTAGACGTACTCTCCGTCCTGCGACTAAGAAAAACGTCCAAGGCAGGGAACAAGCCTGCCATTCCAGCCTCCACTGTGAATTCAATGTACGAATGTGCTTCGTGCACAGCATTTAAAAGTGCATTTTCATCAGTTCAGTTTGCAGCGATTAAAAATATGTCATCAATGAAGGGACCTTTGTGTTTTAAGTTAGTAATTTGCTCGCTAAGTTAGCATTTTCCAGCTTACTTATTCTGCGTAAAGCGAGTAAATCGTCATCATTAGCAAAAATATATTGCGCATTTTTACTCAATTGGCTGAGTCATATGATACTGTCAATAATAGGAACTTGCACAGGAGCGAACATTCTATTTGAAAAATTAAGTGAAGTGCAAATATAAATAGATTAGCCGGTTGCATAATTTATAGGTGGCCTTAATTAAACCTTCTTTTTCTCAAATATTTTTCAGTACTTTGCATAAAGTTTTATTAGATCAGTGTATCACAGCAAACTAGTTTGCTGGTAATATGAGCTGACTTATCAAAGTATGTTGACTTCGTGTAATACAACTGTTAAGGTCAATTTCATATTGATTAACATACAATTGGAAAATCAATATTTGGGGTGTTTCGCAGATTTTAATATTTAAATTGAGCCAGTTGTGATGAGTAAGTGGACTCGGTGGGATTCAAACACACATCAGCAAGACAGATTTAAGTATAGGCAACACACTTCCAATTGAGCTTCGAAGGCACACCTACAGACATGTGAGGAAATTCACGGCTTTCAGTGTGCCTTCGTGCGTGCATTCATAGCGCTTTAAGTTCAGTGCTGAAACTCAGGAAGTCAAGTTAGGCAAACAATCGTGTTCATTTAATTGATTATCAGCCCAAATGCAATTATACAAAGAAGGGTAGTGGTAACAAAAGTTTAAGCTACAAATCAGCAGTAGTTAGATGGAGGGGGGACATATATTAAGAGATCAAAGTTGTCAGAATCTAGTCTTAATTGGGACCATAGAGGGTATACGGTGGAGGAGGAGAGGAGGCCAGACAATTAGTGGCTGTCTTTCTGTCATCCTTGTCTTACGTTTTGTTGGGAAGCTTTGGCTAGCAAGGTGTCATCCTCTAGTGACGGCTTGGGTGACCTGGGCATGCTTGCTGTCGACGTGTCGTCATTGTTGCGCTGTCTGGTAAGAAGCGTAGAACGGAGGTTTAGATTGCATTTGACCAAGCCTTTGAACGCCTTCTTCGCACAAAAGGTCGCATAAGTGAAGCGTATGGCGACTGTTTATGCCATCGCAATTATCCGCTGACGCAGGACCTCAGAATGTTTCGCCGGCACTTCATGCATGACTCAAAATGCGTATTTCACATCTACCCGATGACCAAGACGGATAGTGTTCTGACCTGCGTTAAGCAAGCGGCCTCTTTGTGCGACCAATTTAACCTGCCTCAAAGGAGGACGGGCGTCAATCTTTGCTTTCAAGTAGAAGAAGTGGTGCACCATTATTGACTTAATTACTTGTCGCAAGCAGATGGATCGATCCAACTCGATAATGGTCTGGCACCCTCCAAGGATACTAAGATGCAGATATGAGTAATTGAGCAGAGGAAGAAGAATTTGATGAATATGTATGCAACTTCTTGAGAAATGCTAGTGTTCAATTAATATTTCTGCTTAACCATAAAACACACGGTCATTGACAGTCTCAGACATGAGTATGTTGTGTATAGGGGCTACAGTATGAAGTGAGGCATTTGCTATGCTTTCAAACAACTATGGATGTTAGCAGCATTCCCCTAGTTCTCGATAAGGGCCGACTTCAAATGCGTTTATTACTTCATAGCTGACGTGCAAGTTGTAAATAACTAAAATTGTTCCATTCGTGACGGTGTTGACGTAAACGTTGCTCACACCATCGACTTTCGGAAAGGCGTTTGATCCTACGAAATGTGTGCTTAACTGCTTTGGCCAAATTAAGTTTTAAAAACGAAGATGGGGTCAAGAGGTTGTCTTCCTGTGCCTATGGCCTGATTCCAAGCTGAGTCAGTTTACGTGATCTACCTTCCCACCTGAAGAACCGCACCTGGAAAATTAGCTTATATTTTTCCAGTAACGATTGTGAGCAAATGTAAAGAATAATTTCAGAACAAGTACTTGCAATTTCCAAAAACAATTTTTTTTCTTTAATTTGGCTTAACATTGGTCTCAAGTTTTTTTCTAAAAAGCAAATTGCAAAATGGAGCCATAACACTTCACACCAAAAGCCAATTTACTTAGATTACAACAATATTGTATTTATAATTATGTTCGCCATGTATGTTAAATACTACGTTTTATGACAGGTCCAAAATCAATCGATGCCATTTCTAGAAAACAGTAAACACACTCAACAAAAGCTAGTTTACAACTGCTTAGGCAATTTATCTTTTCATGTATTGTCCTGCATTAGGTATACTACGTTTTTTTATAATTTGACTTACTCTGTAGAAATCCAAACGACAAAAATATGATTTGCATGAACATTTGAGTAAACGGCAATCATGTACTGTTTATCAAAACTGCATGCCAATTCTGCAAACCACTCGCGCTGCAACCGCTCGAAATTATGTATGGCGAAAACGTCATACCGCACTTCCGATAGGGATATTAGCCAAAGTGCACACCTGCGTTTCGCTGATGTTTATGTTGCTGCGGCCTTTGGCCTTCTTTATGTGGTTTCCAGTATAGGAACTCCAGAAAATAATCAAAGGAATATTAGTTTAGTATATTTTATGGATGTCAGTGAACTTATCGTGACCACGAAAGGTCTGGCTGTCATTTGAAAAAAAAACATTTTGGAAAAGGCACTTTACTGCCGTAAATATATGTTATGCTGAGTATAACGGAGAATATATCTCAAACCCATGGCGGTATTAACGGGTACCGTTGGCGCATACTCAGCGAATGGCTTACACATGAGATTATTTTAAATTTCCCCAAAGCATCCAAAATCCAAATTACAGTTTTGATCGCTCTTTTAGAAGTCGAAGAGTTTGCATTTGGTAGTAGCACTGACCACAATGTCCTCTGTTTTCCGCAAGTTGAAAGTGACTTAGCTGCACAAACATAGCAATTAGGAATGTAAGTAAATGAAACCTATTCTACGCAGACAGATTGGAGGGAAGTTGTTAGCAACGTTTATTATGAAACGTAGCTCCACGAGCTCATTCGTAAATTTCACATGTCATACTGCCAGTAAACATCACTTGCATTTGAACAAAAATGTTGGCGTAACCAGAATGGTTGTCTATTTCGTCTTAGTTGTGTAAAAGGAGTAATTTGAAGCTCTCAGCTGTCAGGTACTGTAAAATAAAAGTAAAAAAGGTAATATATTACCAAAATATACCATGATGTAATTTCGCAGGACGCCTTTCCATTTAAGCTTCTGCAAGAATTGTGTTGACGACCAGACTGAGGGCCTTGAATTAAAGTTCAAGAACTAAACAATTTTGCCATTTTGAGCCTACAAATCACAAACTTTCTGATCAAAGCCAAAAGTCCTAAAGATTGATCCAATTTTTTGGTTTCCCGTCGGAAAACGTCGGGGTATATTGACATACGTCGATTAAAACTCACCTTTGCGTATACACCAATCAATTTTCAAGGTCCGATAAAGTCGGAGGGATCGGAGACAATAATCAAAGTACAGGGGATTATAACCTATCCTATATAATTACCCCATTTTCCAGGTTGACGTCACTGACTGTCAACCAACGTTTACCTCTAAATTTGCCTCTACCCTTGCCCGCCTCCTTCATCGCATTTTCTTACCCCTTAAGACCCCAGGAACAAACTTTAAATAGCACCTATTTTATTGCTCTTTCTTATCTCTAACGATGGATTACTGCATAAGGTCTTAATTTGAGGATAATTAACACATTGATCCTGGGCTCTTATATCCTCCTTCCATAGCTCTGAAAATACCTGGAACGCGAACGTTTTCCGTCATTTATTTAACTCGATATTTGGATGCTGTCTTCCATAATTTATCATTCCATTCGTGACTGATTGCAACCAATTCCATTTAACTATCGTAAGAAGAAGAATGTGCATTGCCACCAGAAGAATTAAGTCAATAGACAAGCCTCGGGCGTGGTAGAGCTCCATAGGAATCAAAACGCAAACTCTTGTCAGAGGATACGGCATGGCTCATGTAGTGGTGCATGCAAATTTTATGAACGCATCTGCTGCGACGAAGGATCACCGATCGTCCATATACTATCTTATGACAATGAAGAAGGTTATTCTATTCACTTAGCGGTCAGGTGAATGTGAATAGACCAGTGCCAATGTCCATTGGCGTAAACTGGTGAGAAACGAAACTCGTGGATCAATGGTAAGCTGATTGATTATGATCAGAAACTTTGGAGGTTGGAGGCTTCAGTGGCACACCACTGGGGTCTGAGTATGATTGCCAGATGACGGCTAATGAACCAGAAATGGCAATTCCAAACTCCGTTGTCTTTTTCGACAATAGTATCTGCCTATATTTCACTATCATTATAAAAAAACGTGAATTATAGCATAAGCTAGTATGGACGCCTGCAAACGCAAGTGACTTTCTTTTCGCAATTAGTGCACGCTTATTAGCTAAAGCACTCACTGCTGATTTATATGTTGAACTATGTTTCGATACCTTTTGTCTAGTCTGCCTTAATTTCCTGACCAAAATCATTCATAATGTTAAACAATGCGACCACTTGGGCGAAGATCTTGACCAAGTTAAATGATGATGATGACGATGATGATGATGATGATGATGATGATGAGAAATTTATTTTGATGATAATATCAAACTTTAGCAAAAAATGGCTCCATTCACGGATAGCAAGAGCTTAATTATTTTAAAGGGTTCAAAACTGAAGAGTAAATTGTCAAAGATCACAGAAAACTCAAAGTAAGAAGTGGACACGGTTACCAAATCAGTTATGGAGTCAGGTCAGCCTTCAGCTTCACTATTTCCGTTTCTTCACACGTGAAGAAGCGTGCTAAGAATGGGAGTATAGAGTTCTGGTAGGCTGATGTTCGACATGTCATATGTCGGAAGTTTCGGCGCTCCGTACGAGAAGTTTTCGCAGGCATTAGTTCGGAGTATATAGGGTGTGTAATCACTAAGAATACGGTCCACGAAATTCTTGATCGATTTGAAATGTCACGGAATTATTAGGTCAGCTAAAAAGCATAGGAATAGACGGCAGCTGAAGAGAGCATTCGGAGAATACGTTTAATAATCATAAAGTCTTTTTTGAGTCGTGCTGCAAAAGGTAATGGACAGCAGTAAAGAATGAGAGGGAGGATACAAGCGTATATAAAACGCCAGATGAGGGCTTGCGGGGTGCGATAAGAAAGCAAGCGGTGGATATACTATAAAAGTTTGTGGATTTTAATATAAAAGTCTTCAATATGAAGAGAAAATGAGAGGTTGCAAGCTATTGTTACACCGAGGTATCGGAAGGAGGATACCTTTTTGGGCAGACAATCGATGGTTTCAGGACTGGAGGAGGGTCGCAGCCTGAAGATACTCTGGACTGACTTCCGCTCATTAAGTACAAGGTCATTTGCTGACGATTATGCTGTGATATGGTCCAATCCATCCTTTAGTGTTTGAAAATGGGTCTGGCTTTTGAGAGGATGGTCGAAAACCATGTCATCAGCATATTTGACAAACAAACATGCGTTTGGAGATCGTAGGTTATCAGTATGGAGGGAAAAAATGGGGGAATAATATAGACCCCTTCAGATCTCTACAATTGTTAGGAAGGATCGTGAATTTTCGCTTCCCGCTCTAAATGAATTGGGTGCGGGAAGTAAAATATTCCCCAAGCCAAGAGACGGCCCAACCAGCAGAGCCACATGCAGAGGTTTTATTAAGAAGAAGATATCGTGGGATCGTGTTGAAGGCTAAGGAGTAGTCAAGAAAGGCACATGCGTGTGAACGGCATCCCTTGTCCAAGTCGCTGATAGCAGAGTGAACAACCAGAGCAACAGCATCTAGTGAACTACGCCTAGATTTATACGCAAACTGAAAGGGATCAGAAAAATTTGATGAAAACGGCTTAATGATGTCCAAAGCTGTTCGTTCTGTAAGTTTGAGGAGTGCAGAACAGCAGGCAATTGGGCGAAAGGATTTGGGCCCCGTTGGAGTGTTTTTTTTCGGGGTAGGAGTGATTGTGACCGAACGCCAACTGTCAGGAATCTTGGACTCCATGAAAGATAAATAAATAAGATGTGCCAAGACAGGAGCTAATTAAAAAGAGCAGGATTTAAGGAGAAATGGGGAGACGCCATCTGTTCCGGCAGCTGTTGTACCTTTGACCTTGTTGAGGTGTTTCCACGGACACTGGAGAGAAATCACTTGGTGGTAAGGAAATATCATCTGTCGGGAGATAGGAGTCGATGGGATCATGGATGAAGTTTGAGTTTAAGCTGTCTAGGTCAGTATCAACATGTGCCAGTGTATTGCATTGACCAGTGAGACGTTTGAGACTCTTCCATATTTCGGAGGAAGTGAGAGGAGCGGAAGATGTAGAAGAAGTAAAAAGCTGACTAACAAAAAGGTCATTCACCTGGAAGTCTCACGCTTTATCTGGACGTAAAGATCCTTTACTCTATCTCGCAGACCTAGTTTATAGAGCAATTCCTTTTTACGTCTCACAGTTTTTAGGTGGGGAGAAGATATTCTGTCAGGTTTAACCATGACAGTGTCAAGAGGACAGTAGACGTTAAAAATGTTGTTGAAAAAAGAAGTGAGATGTCTACAACATGATTCAACATCTTCGTACTCTGGAAGGGTAGAAATATTGCCAAATATGACGGTCTGGAGCAAAGAAATATTATGCGGGGAGGTGTCTCGAACCCTTAGTTTCCTCTCGGGAATTACTATCAGCCCTTTGTTAGAGCTACAATAGATGGTTGGCAAGCCCAATAACACAGAATGATCTGAGCCTGCCAACGGTGCTCTATTTTTCACGACAAGAAGTTTGGGATGGTTGGTCAATATGTGATACAGAGGGGCGCTGGCACGAGTGTTGAAGAAAACTTAATCGTCTTAACCTAACAGTGGAAGGAGACGAAGATTTACATGGTTAAAATCACCGCTTAAATTATGACATGCTCGCAAGACAGTGCAGCACATTTTTGGGAAAGAAAATCGAAAAAGGTTCGAAAAGCACGTTGGCACGTAGAGGGAGGAATGTAAATACTGAACAAAATGATGCCTTTAGAATTGCTGAAAATATGGGCTTGCATAATACAGCAACGGCACCAAAGCACTCGAAACCCATGCTTATGCTGGGAGAACAGCCAATCCTTCCAGTAAATAAGGTCCACTTAACGTTCCTTAATAATGCAACCGTTAGGAAACCTTCAAGAGACAATATAGAGTGCTGCTTGAGCCATACTGTTCCAACGAATAGCACAGTATTATCCAAATCATTGGCAAAGCCCCAGAAAATTTTCTTTTTTTCCTCCACGGCGGTACACGGGCCCAAACAGTGTTCATTGTCTTTATCGAAGCTCACACGTTTGCACCATTTCCCGTGTACGCGCACAATTAAGTCGTGCAGTAATCACCTTATTTAAACTCCTTGATTTTTAAATTCCTTTATTACAGAATAATGGGTGTTTTACGCAATAATTGAGGTGACAGACAATGGTTATCGACTTCCTTTTGTGTTTTGCCTTTAGCTAGGCTTATGTCAACAAATTTTTCGTAATGGTGATCAAGGTATGGTTTAACCCGATGTTACCCTCCTAGGAAGACACTCGCTGACACTTGTGGGTTGTTTTCGAAAGTGATGTGTAATATAATACCAAATATTGACTGCCCCTGAAAGTTGATTTGTAACAATGGACGATAAAATTTACCTTCAGTAAGGTGGAACCACAATGCCATTTTCCTGCTATCGATTAAAACAATCATATATGCAGTCAGTGCGGAGTCTGTTCAATACCACTAAAGTTCATAGACGTCATTCTGTCGAATGTTATCGGACAAGTATATGATAAACACATGCTTATACAACTGCTTCTAGTATTTAAATACATTATCGCTTGGAATGTGGACTTTCTTGGCTATTGGCGCATAGAAACTGAGGCGAAATTTCCCAAGGACTTCTTAAATTTGGGAGTATGTCGTCCGGTCTTTTTTTAACGCAGTTGCTGCCCTCCAGTGCCTGATAGGATTTGATTAAGCCTATACCTACCCACACTGATGCATGGCTTACATTGACAATTTAACTGTCTTTTACGAAGAAAATCGCTTTCAATAATAAAAATTTAGGGGTCATATTGCAGGCTCTGCGAGAAGCAGAGCTTCAGGTGAACATTAATAAATCCAAGTCCCTCCGCAAGCTTGCAATCTGCAGTAGGTTACCTAACTCATTCAATCCAAGGATATTTACAAGTAACTTCCTATAAGTCAACCGCAGCCCAAGCTGCTGCCCTCAAAGTCTCACAGCAATAACATAATGGTCGTTCTCCATAAAAGGGCATATTATGATATGTAAAGGAATATAACGTTTAATAGAAAAACAAGGATTTTAGCAAAGTGGTGAATTCCGAAAATGTGGAACTCGAGCGTACTTGGTATATCTAAGTTTTACACGAAGAGGAAGCCTGTTCAGCCGAAATCGTCAAGCAAACAAAGCAGCAAAAGTACAATTTATTCAAAAAGTACTCCTTTTGTACAATTTTTCACATACATGTGGTTTTATATTACATGCAATGTACTATGTAGCTGCTACCGAACAGTCAAATTTTGAATATGAATTCTGGCACGTTTTTAGGAAAGCTCCAACTTATTTCTTTCGTCTGTGTATCGCTTAAGATACGTTTGGCAAAAAACAAATTTTAGTTTGATAGGACCCATTAAGAGATCACAGGATTACTATATTTCGTAAGCTCACGTTCAGACATGCCGGTCAGCGACTAATACATTAAAATGGAATTGTCAGCTGTAACTGCAAACGCATCATTTTTAACAACAGGAGTATTTTGAAAAGTATTTTGAAAGTATTTAAAAATTTCAATTACGAAAACGTTCAGATCGTCCTTGAAATGCTTTGAAGGACTTTATGATTTTTCACTGACTTCAGTCGATTGAACATAACTAATGACGATATTCTAAGTGCCTACCAAAACCTTCAAAATAGGATAGAGCATAAAAGCGTAAGCCCAAATAACGAGTTTTTAACATTTTTTATTATGCAGCTGTCCATATGTGTCATGGTTTGAGAACCACCAAAACATTGCAACTCATTTTCGAGAAGAATGAAGTTCCACAACAAAAGTGCCGAACAAATATGTTTAAGATTCATTTAGAAAAATTCTACAAAAAGCTTATTCTTGTAAACAATGCTCTTTATATATTTTGGCGTATGATGTCTGCGTACTTTAATTTTTTTGATGATTAAGGATTAGTGATATTTTTTATGTTATAAATGGAAGAGTTTGCTTTTTTATTTAAATCAGAACAGTTTTTAATACACTTACTTTCTTCTAGGCTCAGTTCTACAATTACAAATGCAGAGCAGTGACATTAGAATCAATGGCAATTTTTGAGAAAATTGGTTTGTAATGTTTCGTTAAAACTCACTCTAATATGTGCTATGTTAACTGTCTTAAACTTCGTATTAGCTGTAAAATCGATTTGGATACTTTATAAGAATAAAGTTTTCATGCACACTCCTTGCCTGCAACCCTTAAAATATATAATACGCTTTTAAATAAAGGGTTTATCAAGTAACAGCCTCTTATGTTTATATCTGAATTTTATGGCACAAAACTTGACACGTTTACCAAAAAGAATTTTTTGAGCATATTTCGCTCTTCTTTTCCCAAAAACAATTAGATATCCATAATTATACTAAACTCAATTTTATGGACGCGAATCAAAATCTTTAGTTTTGTGAACACATATAATTTAAAAGTTTTTGCTCTTCATGTGCAGTCCTGTGACTCCTGCAAACAACCTCAATGGCGAAATTTAACTTGGTATTTTAGCGTTTATCTGGACAGGTTATTTTGATCAACTGAGTGGATTTAATAATAAGATTTGCGTTGGTTTGGAAAACTGCCCTCTTGGTAAAAATTATTGGGGAAAATGGGCACCCGTTTGGGCTGAATACTAAGTTAATTTATGCTAAAGGAATTCCCCATGCTATTAGAAAAGACAGAACTAAACTTTCTTCTAATATACATTGTGCTGTGGAAGAATTCCCTAATTAGTAAAAAGGTGGAATAATAAACCCATCCAGAACTGGAACATTTTGTGCAAAGTTGATCAAATGAAAGTGAAGCGAAGTTTGAAAAATCGCATTTATTTTCTGAAAAAAGCAGCCATAGAAATTTAAAAAATCATACAAAGTTATTTTGTGAAGTTATTTGCACAAAATGCAGAAACAAAAACGTTGTCTCCAATTTGTTTACAACTCACCACTGAGTTTGCACATAACCAAAACATGCCATACATGTCACAGCGAAGAGGAAAGGGCCTTTTTCTATGTCAGGCAGGTAAAAAAATACCTTTCGTAAACCAGAGGTTCCGCTCAAGCGTTATTTAGAAATGGAACAGAATAAAGAATAATAATTATTTCAAAAAATGCTCATGATGGAACGCAGAATCATAGGAGAACCGAATCTCGTGATCTTCAAGGACCAAATAGTCGAAAGACATTCTCCCTACTCATAAACCAAACCGATTCGCATGACCGCGCAGCTACTCCAGTAGCCTGCGTTGGGGCTACAAATGGACCACGCAAGAATTCAAAATTGAAATTTATGTATACCAATGCGCAAAGCTTACTTTCAAAAATGGATGAACTAAGGATCAACGTATCCGACCTCCTTCCCGATGTTATTTCTGATGACAGAAACATGGTTGTCGGACCAGATTGACAATCCCGAAATTGGAATCCCCGGCTTTCAACTGTTCCGGAAAGACATAGACAACCGAAGAGGCGGAGGCGTAGCAACGTTCGTGAAGAACAGTTTGTATATTTCTGAAAAAAACGGCAAATTTGTCTTGCAAAGAAGCGGTATGGCTAACTGTAAGAGCAACGGGTTTTCAAAGCCTTGATATCTTTATTGTCTACTGACCACCAAGGAACAATCCTGCGGCCGATGCCCTATTGCTGGATGAGCTTAAAACTCTCGCTGCGCGACTAAATTCCCTTATTTTTGGGGACTTCAACGCTTCTACCATCAACTGGAGCTCCTCCTCAGCTGATTGCTATGAATCAGCATTCGACCACCATCTCCTGAATATAACCTCATTTCTACTTCTCACTCAGCACTTCACATTTCCCACAATAATTCGTGAAGGCCAGCGGATGAACTGCCTCGACCTTGTGCTCACTACGTCGCTCGACAATATCGACATAGGCCAAAGTGACCATGTAGTTCTCATGTGGGAATTCAATTTATTTTCTTTGCCTGCCCAACCACAAGACCTCTGTCCTAATATCTGGCGTGGTGATTTCAAGCAAATGAAATATGATCTCTGTTTCATAGACTGAACATCCACATTCTTCGACAACGTTGAAGAAGTCTTGGAACAGTTCAAAGGGATAGTCCATAATCTCATCTCTAGCCACTGCCCTATCACTCGCCGAAAACTTACAAACAGGCCTCACTGGCTGAATCCATCCTTAAAAACCGAAGTTAACAAGAAGGGAAATCTGTTTAAAAATTACCCAATTGATAGGTCACCTATATCTCTTAATAGGAACAAAATGCAGAGGAACCGAGTCAAACGTCTCATTGTCAGAGCTCGACAGCAGTTTGAAGAGGATCTGTTAAACTGAGCCATGGTTAACCCCAAAGTCCTGTACAGTTATATATGACAGAGCACGCGGAATAAGGATCCTATCCCCTTACTGCGAACTGCCGAAAAAGCCGAAATCTCAGAGGACAAGGATAAAACTGACCATCTCTCTCAGTTCTTCCGGTCCGTCGAGGTGACTGAACCTGGTTTTCTATTCAACACTTATGAAGACAATTTGATCCCATCTATTGATACAGTCCTCTTCACCGAAGATGTAGTTAAGAATGAGCTTCGTTAATTGAAAGAATCGGCCTCCCCAGGCCCCGATGCAATCCCGGCCAAGTTGTTGAAGGAGCTAGCGACTGAAATGGCCAAGCCGTTAGCCCTTATCTTCCAGGCGTCATTTATTACGGTCTGCTTACCATCTGATTGGAAGACAGCGACGATCATCCCACTTTTCAAGAGTGGCAGCCGAGCGTCCGCAAATAATTACAGGTCGGTGAGCCTTACCTCCATTTGTTGCAAAACCATGGAAAAAATCATTAAGAAGGCGTTATTGCAGTTTCTCGACTAGAATCACCACCTTTCCGATGCCCAACACGGTTTTCGCAGTGGTAGGTACTGTCTTACCAATCTGCTATTCTCACTTGATAGCTGGACCAAAGCACGTGACGAGGGCAAAACGGTGCATGCGATCTAAATTGACTTCAAAAAGGCGTTCGATACCGTCCCTCATCAACGCCTACTGCTTAAGCTGCGCAGCGCAGGCGTTCGTGGAAACCTCCTCCTATGGATCCAAAACTTTTTGACAGGATGGTTACAAAGAGTCCAAGTCGGTCGCCAGCAGTCCTTAAGTTTACCTGTGGTGAGTGGCGTCCCACAGGGCTCAGTTTTAGGTCCCAAATTGTTCCTCGATTTCATCAACGACTGTTTCAGGGATCTAGACTGTGAAGTCACCTTGTTCGCCGATGACATCAAATTATGGAAAGTTGTCCAAAGTACGGCAGACGAAAACCATCTACAAGCCAACTTGAACAGATTGGAGGACTGGCCAAAGCTTTGGCTTATGCCTTTCAATAAAAGTTAATGTAACTTTCTTCAAATCGGCAGTTGTAGAGCTTTCTGCATGAAAGTATATTCTTTAAATGGTACTAGGTTGCAACAAGTTGAGAGTCAGAAGGACTTGGGTGTGTAGATAACTTCTTCACTCAAACCAACGCTGAACTGTACGAAGGCGGCGAAGTCGGCCAGATCTAGGTTACAGCTGATTAGACGAGCCTTTATGGGGTTTGAAAAAGACAGCTTTTCCAAAATCTTTGAAAGCTTCATTCGGCCGCACCTGGAATTCGCTATACAGGCATGGAGACCTTGGACTGTCAAAGACTGTACTGTCTTAGAGAAGGTCCAGAGGCGAGCGACAAAGATGGTCAGAGGTCTAGGAACATTGCCCTATGACAGCAGACTGTCTATTCTCGACCTATTTCCCCTTTCCTACAGACAACTCAGAGGGGACCTCATATTAACGTTCCGTATTGTGAATAAACTGTATTGTTATTTCGTTCCTGATGATTTCTTTACCAAGGCTAACACCCCAATTTTGCGCGGGCATTCCCTTAAGTAAGGCCCGGGCAAAGCAAGGATCGACGGAAGAAAATTTTTGTTTACCAACGGAGTAGTTTCAGCGTGCAACGCTCTGTCAGAAGAGGTTTTCCTCTCCACTAGTGTCCATGCATTTGAGAGTAGACTGGACATGCATCAAGTGCAAACGCAATGAAGGTGAAAACTCCTTCATCAGATTCAAATGAATCGCTTACAAATGAATCACATTGTTTATCACATCCACTGCATCAAATTACACTACTCGCAATTTGTGAGTAGTCATATATCTTTCTGTTTTTTTCTGTCATATTTTGTGAAGACTGTCTTCCCGAAACATGTGACTGTCGTAAATTTTACATTTTTCTTTGTATCAACTTATTGCACATCATCCTGTTACCAACAGGGAATTTGAATATATTTGCCTATCGTTCCCTCAATAAACTGATACTGAATGATACTGATACTGAGTGTGGCTTGTTTTTTTGCATACGCACGCTCATTTTAATCGGAAAATATATCCCCTCAAGCGAAATGTCACCCTTGATAAAGGGTAAGGTATGTCCTTTCATCTCCAGTCAAATTAGATCTTTTTTCTTCAGGTAAATTAAAGAAATTGTCAAAAGTCTTCAATTTCGCTGTGACATTACCTTGGAAAAAGTTAATATTCACAGAAGTTCGTCAGCTAAATATCCAATTCAAGCACTTTTTTAAGAGTTTACTTATTATGGAAGGTTTTTTATTAATCTTAAGAATAAAAATAGGCAAGGTGTAAAGCAGACATGTTGTATGCTCGACAATTTGGTTTGCTGTTTTGAGGCATTTCCACATTTGACCTACATGGCCATCCGCACAAGACATTATATCCAAAACTTGTGTTTCATAGCTTATAGCTTATTTTAAAGGGTTTGATGCAAACGTTGAACAGAAGTGCAATTAATCAACTCATCAATAAAGACAACGGCAGTCAATTGCCTAATGCTGCTGATTATCATTAATAAGTTTTAGTTAATGCTTGCTTGTTGGTATGGGAGAAATACACAAACATTAACAAACTTAGGCGAGTTCCTTGCAGGACAAGCGACACTGTATGTTCGATTATAGTGCAACATGCACACAAGGAACGTTTTTTTCTGCAGCGTTTAATAGCGTAGGATATTACTCCCACATCAACAAACGCTGAATTTTGCCCATCCCCGCCTTTAGTTACTGAATGAAATTCAATTCTAATAAAGAGCCTTTTGAGCCTCAAGCCAACTTATCAATTAAATAAATAGTCACCAATGTGTGTTTAAATTCCTTATACCCAAAATTTAATCAGATATGCGATTAACTCTACTAAGACTATGTCGCAACGAAAACAGAAAATATATGTCTACAGAGAAGATAAAAGCCATCCGCTCTGGTATATGCTCAAATCACCTACAAGTCTCATATTATTGTGCGCGTTTGGCTTATGGATGTTGCATTTTTTTCAATTTAAGGATACTTCGATAGCAAATGAGCAGTAGGGATTAAAATTTTTGTCACTTTTTTGGTGTTTGTGGCTAATTGTTTTTGAAAAAAATGTATGTAGCCCTCTTATGAGGTTACATTTAATATTTTACCGTCTGCTTAAGACATGAAAAGTATATTCTAGTATAATTTTATTTATGATCTTTCCGGATGTTCCGTGCACTTGCGTGAACGCTCGATCGATGACAAAGTCATTTTGTGAATGTTTGGGTGGCTCTCACCTGCAAAGAGTAAAAAAAACTTGAAATTAACGTTGCTGACAATAGAAAATGTTTTGTACACACGTAAGCCGACACATTGAGCAAATATAATGTTTCTTTTCGAAAAAAATATAGCTTAATGTTGGTCTGT
This sequence comes from Ligula intestinalis, assembly GCA_036362985.1. Classification (NCBI taxonomy): domain Eukaryota; kingdom Metazoa; phylum Platyhelminthes; class Cestoda; order Diphyllobothriidea; family Diphyllobothriidae; genus Ligula; species Ligula intestinalis. Next base: position 53,614 of record JAYGXS010000051.1, read on the forward strand.
GCCCAAAACTAACCTCAATCTGACGTCCTTTGAGGAGGGAAGTGTTAACTAATCAATTCCCTTCTGTTTGAATGACTTTGCACGGATCAGTGTTCTGCTGTTAAAGTATTCGGGAAGTGTATTTTTTTTTAACTCGCTGTCACGCACTGGGCCGCGTTAAATAGATTGCTTGTTAGTGTTTTCGCCCTTGGTACGTTCAACATATGAAGAAATTCATTTCGTATAATGAAATTAAAATAGTTCTTTTGAAAAGTCGACCCTACATGGTAAGTTTCTAGCTGTTAGCTCTAATCCGTTTTATATGCTATGAGGAATCTCACGCTAGAGTTGTGGCGAGCGCAGTAATAACATCAGACGCGAAAAAGTGAGTCGTGTACATTGCCCTTCATAGTGAGCGTCCTGATCAACTAATTTAAGGCTAATACACCACTCAAGAGCCAGTAACGTATATCAGTATCAAATGCTCAAATTGATAGATTAAGTTTCTATCCATGGACCAGGCTATGACCGAGTCTCAGAATTTCTTGTTTCCGGCATACGTGAAACCCTTGATGGCGGCGACGTTTAGCTCATGCGCTATTTCATAGATGATAGCTGAAACTTGCAACTTTGTCAGCTAGCCATGCAGCTAGCTTATGTTCATGTATGCGCGATCCCTGCGTGCGTTTAGTTTCAATGATGTATTGTCATGGACCGCTTAGGCATGGTATACCATACAATTATCCAGATCGCTCATTTGGATTAAACAACTCTTCGATTTTCATCACACGGCTATTCACGGTAGGTTTGGGGTGATGCGAAATTCCAATACGAAGTCTGACAGTGATGCACTCAATCGTTTGGGAGGAATTCTTTGTGTCTTGCAAAGCGTGCTGTATCCCCGTTTTTGCTTTTCTTTGGTCCCTCAGAAGCTCACCGGGTAGGTATCGGCTTATAAACATCTTTGGGTAGCTATTCAGCATATCTAGAGAAAAAAATTTGATCGCTGGCACAATGTTTTATTCGTCTTAAGTTTAGAGATTCTTCACAGTTTCTTCATCAGAGACACTGGCAGAAACGAGTGATTAATGCGCAGAGAGTTACCATGTTTTTAGAAGACAGCCACCCATGAAAATTAACGACCCTTCTATCGAGGATGATTGCCCATATTTGCGCATATTGGTTAATGACCGGGGTGCAGACTGTAACCTGTTGCACCTTCACCACAGGCGATGAGAATGGACGTGATGATTTCTCGGTCATCTGATTTTCCGCCGTTGGCATAAGACAACGTGTTGTACTCTACTTTCCTCATGCAGCGGCTTTCTAAGGCCATATTGGGCCTCAGCATCGAATATAGATTTGGTAGGTCATTGAATTTTTTATAGATGAAAAGCATGCGAACTTTGAATCAAGTATTTCTCAGCTCGCACGATTATAACCTCTCACGAGGATGTCAGCACTATCAATTTTTAATATGTGTCTGTTTCTCTAAGTGTGTAGCACAACTTGAACATTGTTGTCATTATTTCACACTGTCGCCTCAAGTCTGGCAATTTGCGTCTTAAGAGGATTTCAGCGTGCGCAACTTAGATGAGCACCCCATTCCCACCGACCTCGTCGGTCAAAAACTTTTCAGAGGCCATCGGCCGCTTTCCCACACTACTTCGAGTTGGAGTCGCACACAGGCCGCAAGCAGCCATACCATGTTAGATAATGCAACGAAAAGACCCACTGCCACACCAAGAATCATTTAGAGTCGTCTATAGGATCTAATGCAATTGCAGACAAAACACGGGGAAACTGGAGAAGTTCTCCGGACGGGAATTGCTGAACATGCGGTAGGAATGACATGCAGTTACGGCCGGACATCCGTCACTAACAGTAGACTGGAGCATGTCCTTAATAATTACCATCATTTTGGGGGCTGAGAGTCTGACAACCCCTGACGACACTGACATTTAATTAGCGTATGCGCTAATCATTGTCCCATCCCTTCTTTTTTGCTTGGTCTTTCATACCTGGGATGACCTAATGACCTCAGACAGTTTGTTGGTGTACATCCACTATAATGAATGGCTTTGTGTTTTCGTTTCGTATCTCTGAAAAAAGGATTATATAAGACATCGAAAGATCATGACCATTGAACAATTTCTTCGGTGTTTGACAAGCCTTCTTCATCCGTGCAAACATAAACTTTCACATTAAATCGCAGTTTCTTCTTCTTAATTAGCATCTTGTACAAGCATTCTCGCCAACCCTTATTCTGACCACCTGCACTGAATCTAAATCTCTTAGAAGAGGAACCGAATAGTTGCTTTTAAACCTGAAAAGTTAGGTTTTGTGTTGCTTTTTGTTAAATAGTCGCTTTAGTTCACTGTTGAACGTTCTATTGACGTGGACATGGTGAATGTTTTGTCAGGAACAGTTTCAATCTGAAACTTATGGAAATTTCGCCACATATTCTTATTCAGGTATGTTACTGTTTTCTCTTGATGTCCGAGACGGATATTGAAACTTCAGTCGAAAAATAATTTTATCCCAGCAATGTGATTTTCTTTTTGTCAAAAAAACACATCGCCAAAGTTCCAACACCAAAAGACAGGCTTATGTTAGGTGAGGACAAACCGTGATTGGAGACCGATTGTGTTTGAGCAATTTCCAATCGACAGCTTAGTCCACTTCAAGTCTTGTATGCAAGATTTCTTGCGCTACATTTGGCGGGATGGATGTGAATATCGGAGATGCATCGAAAGAGACAATTATTTCGTCCGTCCTCAAAGGTATTCAAGAAATTGAGAGGCTGATCTTGCGTATGTGCTAATCAGAACTAGTCAACCGTGTAAGCGGTGAAGGTAGCCATTTTTGATAATCGATAACCCAGATTAACCGCAAAACAATGTTCGTGCATTTGCAACGGGAGAAATATGGTTACGACTCATTTAAATCCCATGATTGTGCAAAAGCTTATGTAAAACAAAATGGAAAAAAGCAGATAAAATATATAATGGAAAACTTGGACCATGGGTTCAGTTTTGGCGTGTAGTACTGTCTGGCGTGGACTGACTGACTGGCGGACTGAGTGTCAGTTTTCAATGGCTCTTTCTGAATGCGATGCTCATGGCACTTTTAGGCAGCTAGCATTCGATCCACTCCCTTACTCTCTGAAGGTTTCATGGTTTTGCTGGCACAGAGCGTTTGTGCCTGCGCTCTCTCCTTACATCACCCTGCTATGGAGCATGAAGCCTCGAAAAAAGTCAAAATGTTGTATACGTGCGTGTGCTCACTAAGCAGACCGCCTGGATGACGTATTGGACGAGCGTGGGTGCATATGTACCGGTCGTCTATGCGCAGATAAGAGGTCTGCGCATGTCTCAGACCTGTTAACGATTATCTATGGCTATGGATTCCCGACGGAATCCAAAACGTCAGGAAAAAAGTCCTTGTTCCAGTGATTGCATCTTCCTCTTCAGACCCTGCATAGTCACCACTAAAATGAGGTCAATGTTTATGGAATGCGAATCCTCTTCCTAGTAAGAGGGTAGGTGGCTGACATTACTGGCATGTGCAATAGGAAAACCTAATTTTGTTCCCGTATTAAAGTATGCCTGAGAAGAAAATGTCTCCTCACAGTAGACTAGCATAAGCGTTTGGTTATTATTCTTATACAGGGTCTCCCAAAAAATGTATAGGCACTTTACGCATTTGTAAAATCGGTGTTTATAAAAATTTTATGATTAAATAAATGCTAAGATATTTGCAAGTAGCATTTTATTGCTTTATTACTAAATGTTTTCAAACTGACTTCAATTTTGAGCATGACACAGGTGACAACGTGAAAAAATGAGACCACACATACCATAAAACCATTCTCTTGTTATTCGGGTGCCTTCATGTTTGGTAGCTTCTCTCAATTCAAGCACAGCTGCAATAGTCAAAATGCAGTGAAAAAACAATACAATGATACTTTTAAATATTTCTATGTTCTTTAAATAACAAAATTATGATAAACACAAAAATAAAAATAACTTAAAATATGTAAACATGTTTTGGGACACCCTGTACATGCTAAACTTCTTTATCGGTTGTAGTGCAACTGCAGACAAAGCAAGTGCTTTGAAGAAAGTGAAAGCTGCGAATTGCTAAGCACGCAGTAACCTTGTGGAGGAACGCCACTCTTTGTATGAGATTTGGTCACGCATTCAAGTTGTATGAAGCCAACATTCTAGTAGGAGGTTCATAGATGGTGAGCTACTCGTTGCTTATATCATCGTTCACTGGCGGCCAGTTTTGTGGCATGTACGATGATCCTTCTACCTCATATGAGGTGGTGATAGTTAATGGAGTCACCTGGGTGAGCAATCATTTTTCGGCTAAAAATGGTATACACACTGTCAATCAAGCACTCGTCGCATCAGAGGGCAGGCGTTCCCGAACGAGGAGGAAGCCTTACACTGTCATAGGTATGGAGTAGAATAGCCGAATTACAGGTTGCACGATGTTCTCATTTTAGTCGACACATAATCAACAGAGTTATTGATATCTGCTTATTTTTAGCATTGACGAGTATGGGAGGATAACCGCGTTGGTCGGCTAGACGTTTCTGACGATCTATCAGAACACTGAAATTTGGCAAGTAAATGTATGCAGTTTAAAAACCTATCTATACGACATCAGCAGCAGATGTTTAATCAGTCATTTTATAACGTACGAAAACACATAACTTACCGCTTGCATACCATTTTCTGCCTTTTATTCAGAAAAGTCAAAGCGAGTGCAATATAAAAATGAGGGAAAAGGTGCGTGTGTGTCCTGCATACGCAATAAAAGAACAAGAACAGAAAACATTCTACCCTGCTGACCAAAGCACATATTACAATATATTATTTAACGGCATATTGTTTTGCTGGGTGAATTTAGAAGCTCCAAAATGAATTTCATATGCGAATCTCCTTCGCCTGAAATAACTCTGGACGTTTGCTTACAGTCGCAGCAATTTATGCTGAACATTCTAAACGTTCGGTGTAATGATTTTCATTGTCTTCAAGTGTGATTAAAATAACATTTAAAAACTCCGAAGTGAAATACTTCAGTTGACCATAATTGACAAATCTATATGATCATTGAGTCAATGTACTTCGATTAGACACATAAAATTGGCTTATTCCCAATCATAAATGTATGTATTTACCTATATTAATGCCGTTTCAATCATACCACGAAGACGATGGAGAAGGAGACGGGAGTTCAGGCTTGCCACCTGCCTGTTTTTATACCCATGCTAAAAGCACGAATTTTGACTTGCATATATGCTGCTGACTGACCGTGAGATTGAGCGCTAGTGGGCTCATGTGACCTCTGCCCCATTAGCGGCAGCCATAATTTTTGGAAATCCAAAGCTCATAGTCGCCTGTCCTCATGACCAACCGACTGATCAGTTGCTACTGCCCGCGTGAGTTGATTTCAATATGGTGGATGCGGCAGTGAGGTAGTGTTCCATGCTTGTCACGCGGTTCCGGGCTGGCTCCTCTCATTCATAAAATGTAAATCTAGTACATTATGAACACGAACGGATAAATGAGAGGTGCAAAGAATTGCGCCAGTAGCCTTAACATTACCAGTGACGAGAAGAACGCAAATAACATGCATTATTGTTATAGCACCGGAAAATTCACTTTTACTGTATAGCAGTTGTTTGAATCATATCGTAGTGTCTACTGAAGTTAGAGGCCTGTCATTTGATTTTAAGGACACATCTCTCATACCTGAACCTCTCCTGACAGTCACGACGTGCAATTATTAATGTCTAATACGCTCGATTTAATTCCCTTCGTTTTCTCAAACGACAGTTCAAACTAAAAAGCCAGAAAAGAGATTTTACAGGTAACCTACGAAGGGGTAGCAAATCTATTGGAAAACCTATATGCTAATTGAGTCCATTCATGCGGGAAAAGACATATCGAGCCCCGTATCAATTGATTTACTGTCCCGAGCTTTCGAACAGGAGTCCATCATCAGAAATGAAAGGCAGTGACCAAAACGAGGATAATCATAATGCGCATTAGCCAATCAACTGTCAGAGGTCATCAGGTCGTCAAGGAGAAGGAAACGGTAGCCAAAGAGAATGGAGAGGAAAAATTATAATGGTACACGCCAATTAACTGTCAAAGTCGATGGTCTTTTTAGGTTCCCACGGTTCAGGTTCCTGGTGATCCTGCTTCCTCTTTCTGCCAATCCATCGTAGAGTCCTCTTTGCTTGTAATTCTTACCTTCGATTAGGTTTTGTTTTGTCATTTGCTCGCGTGATGACGCAATACTGTCTAGGCCGCAGGATGGTTAAATGACTGTTTACGGTGTTGGTATCAGAGTGACAGGCCTCAAGCTTATGCCTTTCGTTTTTTGAGGTTCTTCAGCCTACGATGATCAGTTCTTGAATATCAAAGTCAAAGCCAGTCTCTCCGATATGCAATGCAAGCTGCGAGTTAAATTCAAGTCTCCAGACCACCGCTTTGGGTTCGTGTTGGTGGGTCTGCTATTTACTTCCTGCTTCTCCAAGCTATTTACAGTGCAAATTATATTGTAGACAATTGCAGTAGGGGACAGTCCGTATTAAATTCCATCATACAACGACCTATTGCTGCTGTAGGTCGATGAGTTGTTCCTATTCCAGCGAGTTTTAGTAATCGTGAAACTGTTTTGGTGGCTTTTCTTATCTAAGGAATGACACTCTTGACTTGGGGTTGCTTTTTGCGTGGCAGTGAGGAAGTGTTCCAGCTGCCCACGTGGTCCTTGGCTTCAGTGATTCCTCTGATCTCAGTTTGCCTCCACGCTTGTGTTTGGTTTGCCATCCTGTTCGCCTTATTCGGACTGACTTGGGCCATGTGCCTACCACTTGGTAAACAGGGTGACGATCCATGGCTCTTTAAGTGTGCCTGTCGAAATATTAAACGAACTACGCACGAACGATTTCATGTTGTGCTTTGTAATGACAGGGGCAATTTAAGTGAGAAATACAATACACCAAGCCAACCATCTCACGGAGCTTATATCATGACTCAGCTGTTTATGGTTATCTTGAGTCTGGTGGGCAATTCCAACATCTTGCCAAGCAGCAATGTGCCTATTAATCCCTGGCACATCGTGAATGCGCGACAGCACATGAAATTCCTTATGCGCTGATTTGTTTGTGTTGGCGTTGGTTTTGTGAAGCCGATCCACCTTTTCTTCCTTCACGTGTTTAATATTTGAATATGTTTACATAAAGTGATCATGTAAATAGAGGCTGACAAAGTGTCGTCAAACTTCCTTTGACTGTTTTGTGAAAACTATAGTCTACGGTCCCTGTAAAACCAAATATGCTACAAAAGCGTAAACAGTCGAACTTATTGGAGATTTTTTCATCCACTAATCAATTTCAGCTGCAAAAATGTGAAAGATTTTTCGAAAGTACATGCAACAGCCTCATTAAATATTCAGTTTTGAATGAATTCTGTATGTTGCTCTATGAGTTTCTAAGTTTATCACGCAAAACATGTTGGGCCGCCTTTTTTTCGCCCAGGTAAGCAGCATTACAAAGCGGTAATTTTTGGAGGCCTGGATCTCGGATCAGAACTAAGTCAATCAAGTTATCAATGTGGCATTGGCAAACAGAACCCTGCGTCATCACCTCTAGACTGAGGTCAATGCTCATTGATGTGTCCCTACCCGCGTCTATAGTTATACGCACACCTGGAACGTGATTACTCCTCTCAGTAAGAGGTAAAGGGCCGACATTTCTGGCATGTACACTGCGGAGGCTACTGCCCGTAGTGAAGACTTCCTGAGACCAGCAGGTTTCCCCGCAGCAGAATAGCATTGTCATAAGTGTATTGTTCTATTCTATTCTATTATGCTATTATGATTATTATCTGCGCATTCTAATGTATTTTGGACTTCTTTATCGGTTGTAGTGCAGATGCGGACAATTCAATTGCTTTATAAAAAGTAAAATCTGCCAATTGTAAAGCACGTTTCAAGTTTGTGTAGAAATGCCACCAATTTTAGAAACACCACTGTTTCGGTGAGAGCCGGCCCTATAATTAAGGTTGTATGAGGCAAAAATTATAGTTAGAGGTGCAAAGCTTGTGAGCCACGAGTTGCTTAAATCATATTTCACAGGCCGCCAGTCTACTGGCGAGTAAGATGACCCTCCTACCTTATTTGAGATGCAGAGAGCGAGTTGCGTCTTTTGGGCGAGCAATCGCACTTCAGCTAAAAACAAAATACATTTTAGCCACAGATATACATGTTGGCTATCAAACATTCTTCGCATCAGAGAGCAGGCGTTCCCGAACGAGTGGTAAGCCGTATACTGTCATCGGTATTCAATAGAATAGCCAAATTGTTAGTTACACAATTGTCGTATTCGAGTCAACACACCTTTGCTGCTATTTGTAACACCTTTGAATGGGCTATCGATATCTGCGAATTGTTAGCATTGACAAGTTTGGGAGGATAACCGCGTTGGTTATATAAAAGTTTTTGACGATACGTTTGAACACTGAAAAGAAAACGTGGCAAGTAATTTTATGGAGCATAAAACCTATCTATACGACATGAGTAGCAAATGTTGAAGCAGTCATTTTCTAACGCCTGCAAATACACAGCTTACCAATTACAGGCTTTGTTTCAGATAATTCAAATCTAATGGAATATACAAATAAGAGATAAAATCGAAAGGTACAAAGCATAGTGAGTGTCCCGCATACACAATGATATAACATTGTCTGTGTATTAATGCTTGAATACAGAACAGTTCGCTTGGTGTAAAAAAAAACATTTTTTTAAATGCATATCATGATGCTGGCTGAATTAAAAAGACTGCAGACTTATTTCATAAGCACATCTCCTTCATCTGTAGAAACTATGGAGGTTTGCTTATAATCATGGCATAGACCTGAAATGTTCAATTCATTCGTTGTAGTGGCCTTCACTTTGTCCAATTGCATTAGCGATAACATTGAAAACTCGGTAGTGGGATTCAACAGTCGACCACCAATTCGGCAAACCTATATAATTACTGAGTCCATGCACTTCGATTACCCACATAAAGCATACTTATGCTCAAACGCAAGCTCATCAAGGCAAAACACATGTCTGGGCCTTTTAGCTAGTACCTAGGCTGTCAGTTAGGTAATTTACAACAAGCCTGTATGTATATTTCTGTACTAATGTCGTTTTCGTCATACCTTTTAAGGCGATGCAGAAGAGGATGCAACTTCAGGCTTGCCATCTGCCTGTTATTATATCCATGCTTGATGAACGAACTTTGACCTGTCTTTTGGCTGCCAATTGACCGTGAGATTGATGGCTGGTGGGCTCATTTGACATTTGCCCCATTATCGGCCGTCGTAATTGCTGCCAACTTGACCTCTTCATTGTTAGCAAGCCAAGGCGCATGCCCACCAGATCAGTTGTTACTATCCTTGTGGGTGCGGTGGTGAAATAATGTTCTACGCTGCTCACGCAGTTCCCGACCGGTTCTCCTCCTGGGGCAGTATAAAAAAAACAAAGGAATGATTGAGAGGTCCAAAGCATTGCGCCCGTCATGATCCTCTGCACATTGACAATGACGATGACAACGCGAATTAAATGCATGCTCTTTTTAAGGTTATCCAATGTTATTTGTACGCTAGTGTCTTTAGAGTCCCCACCTTGAGCAGTCGAAGGGAGAAAACCCAAAGTTCTGGCTTGCAATCCCTTATGTGAAAAATGTATCAGAGGCAGCCGTTAAAATCCCGAGACCATTCGGGATCGGTGTGGCTCACAGGCATAAGTCAACCATCAGACAGCAAATCATGTGGCCTAAAGACCCACTTCTATTTGCAGAACAGTCCTGTATGGTCAACAGCATACCGTGCAAAGACTGTGATGCAAAATATGTTGGTAAAATGGGCAGACACGTAGGCACACAATTGCACGAGCATCAGCAGGCAATCGACCGCAACGATAAGCAGTCTATGGCATATGCCCACGCACAGCAGAAGAAACACATCTTCGCCTTTGACAAAGCAAGGGTCCTTGCTCGAGCCAATGACAAAATGGCTAGATCACTGCTGAAAAGTTGGTATTCAACCGGCACACTTAACAGAGCCATGGACCTCCACTCCGCCTACCAGGTGTTGCGCAAAAGGCTCGAGTCAGTGCGAACAATGCCAAAAAGAAGGAAAATCGAGCTCGAGTGTGGAATAAAACCAGCCTTGGAGGTACAAAGTAGGGAAACTGGCCAAACACCTAATCAAGGCCACGCCCACGAGGTTGAGATCAACTCAGGTTAGCAGGAGCACTCGTCAGTCAACGATGAGCACGTCAGCCAGCACGCTGACTTGTGACAGCCGATAAGTGAGCAGAGATTACACGAGCTCACCAGCAATCAATATTACGGTCAATCAATATCGATCAGGCAGGTCAAAGTTCGTGCGTCGAGCGCGGATATAAATTCAGGTACGCGGCAAGGCTGCTACAGCCCCGGCGAACAGGAACAACCACCCAGTTACTCTGACGATGGAACCGGGAGAGTGTCTGAAGCGTCAGTCTCAAAATAAATCGGTCCATATCCTCGAACCCTCTTCTTCCTCTTTTTTGGGGGATTTTGAAGAAGATATGATATCTGGAACTCAAATCTTCACGCCTTATCACTTGTTAAAGTACATATGTTTTGCTAGGGGTCAGAATGAAGCTCGTCGAGCAGTTCTCACCTTTCATGAATGAAGTAACTTCAGAATAGCCTTCACAATAATCAGTATCACTAACTGAGTCAATGCCAATAACCGAAAAATAATCAATCTTTCGCATATTTCGGCATCTTGCAAAATATTGGCGCATTATGTTGAGTGAAGTACACAAGTTCTATCTAAAACGAAGGAATACTTTATAGGAACCATTGACTAGGCATGGGATAAAAGTGCATATCAAATAATGCCTAGCTGATTCCGATCTAAACTGGCGTGTATGACTGTTTGGATATATCAGCTACCTTATAGGCATTTACATGGGCTTGTTAAAGCGTAAAGGTAGACCATGAATGTAATGTCAGTATTTTATGTCCGATATAATGAAACAAGTCGTTAATTTTTTAAAGGCTCCTACGTAGAGCGTGCACATTTAGTTTCACAAATAACTGTCTTCTGAAGCTTTAAGTCACAGTTAAATAAAGTTTAAGTTCACGTTCATGAAGTGGGCTATATCTGGTTTCAAATACATAGTACAATGTAGAAATCGTGCAAAACACCAAACTTTTCGAAAGCTTCATAATCATTCAAAAATTGGTATAAACGCATACACGAAAACTTGAAAAAATAAAAATGAACAACGGTTGGTAAATTTGTAACTTAAGTGATGTATATTAAAAGGACAATTTAGTCGGAAAGCAAAATAAAACTTTCCTCCTAACACAGAAGTACCTCAGACGTACAAATAGCTATAAATTAAAACAATACATTTTGATGTTGATGTCAGTTTAATGAGCTACTTTTCCCCTTTCCTTATATCAAAATAACGTTTTTTTTTAATCAGGATAGGCTAAACATATTGCCGATGTTCATTTAAAATTACTAACATGTTGACTTTAAAATTCCGACACCTTTTCGAAATTTTTCTGTTTTCAAGCAAGAGAGTGTGCGAAACGTCAGTCTCAAATAAATTGTTCCATGTCCCCGTACGTTCTACTTCCTCTTCTTTGAAGGATTGTGAAAGAGACAGGCATAATTGTTATAAAACAGGAAAAATTGCTAATATCCTATAGCGGGTGTTTTAATGTATATTGTAATGGCCGCTGAAGACAAAAGCTCAAAAATAGATTTTGAAAGCAAATATCTTGTACCCGAGCGTTTCCTGAGGGTCACGATGTGGAATTAGTAACAGTTAATAAGTTCGATGTTATTCCCTTTATTTTGCCCAACCACAGCAGTGGTTCAAAAAAAAACTCAGACCTGTGATTCTGCAGTAAATTAAGGAACTGCTTGCATACCTATTGGAAAATATAAACGATAATTGAGTCCATTGATACGGCGAAAGACTTGTCGAACACTGGATCAATTTGTTTATATTCCGGTGTTTTAAACTCCTGCATGTAGTCAAGGCGTAGGAAACAGCAACCAAAGAGGATGAGAAGGGACAATTAGGGTGATACACGCCAATAAACTGTTAGTTAATTCGAAGGTCGTTCGGGGTCCCCACAGTACAGGGTCTTGGTGATTCTGCTTCCTTTTCCGGCCGGTCCGTCGTGGCGTCCTGTTTTTTTTGCAATTCTTCAATTTGGTTTGCCTTTGTTATGTCTTTTGCTCGCGTGTTGACGTAATATTTTGTGTAGGCCACGAGAGAGGGGGGTAAGATGCCTGTTTACCTAGTTGGCATCTGGGTGAAATGCCTCAAGTTTTAGCCTTCCGACATTTGAGGTTATCCGGCCTACGATGGTTCGTCCTTGAATATCGAAGACATGACCAGTCTGTCGGATATTTGTTGCAAGCTGCGAATTTGGGTCAAGTTTGTGTGTTTGTTTTGTGTTCATATAGGCGGGTCTGCAATTTTCGCCCTGCTTCTCCAAGGTAAGTACAGTCTCTTATCTGTGCAAATTATCTTTTAGACTATTGCAGTAGGGAAGGAGGCGTGTGGTGCGTCCGGTTCTTGCCTCCGGGTACGGCGTAGGTGTGTCTAATTCTTAGATGTACAACCATTACGAATGTTTAAGAAATTGAGCAATAACAGGTCTCTGATGCCCTTAGATGTCCGAGGCCGCACGCGCGCTACAATGGCGGTGCCAACGAGTCTGACTTTCTGGCCCGAAAGGGTTGGGCAAACTGGTCAATCGCCGACATGACAGGGATCGGGGCTTGGAATTGTTCCCCGTGAAGGAGGAATTCGTAATAAGTGCAAGTCATAAGCTTGTGCTGATTACATCCCTGATTTTTTGACACACCGCCTGTTGATACTACCGATTGAACGGTTTAGTGAGGTCCTCGGATTGGCGCCATTGCAGTATCAGCTGCAAGGTTGGTGCTCGACAGGTGCCGATAAGACGACCAATTTTGATCTTTTCGAAAAAGTAAAAGTCGTAACAAGGTTTCCGTAGGTGAACCTGCGGAAGGATCATTACACGCTCCGTCTGTATGCGCCTGCTAGTTTCGTACTATCTAGAGTATTCTTACTGCTTCTGCCATACTGATTGTGCATGTGGTGGTATGCATCTGGTGTGTCGGTCATGGCAGTCCAACAATATTTTGGTGAGGTGCCTAGCCTGTCGGATGCCCACCAGGTGCGCTCGCTTTCTTGTGATCGCCAGTAACAGGTTAGGCCTACATTGTCAATGGCACCAATTCCGAGCCGGGCCTACAGTGTCAATTGCACCAGTACCATGCCGGGCCTGAGCGTCGAGTGCAAGGTCCACAATACTGATCGCGCCAGTATGACTCCAGGCACAAGATGTTCATTGCACCAGTATGGGAGATCACGGCATAAATGGTCGCTGTTTTACTTTTGTGGTTATTTGTTAGTACACGTGAATTTTTTTCTAGTATTGGTGGTTGTTTTGGTGTCTGTGGTGGTGCCGTTTGTTGTTATAGTATATATAACTTAATGACTACATATTTTAACAAACGATAGTTAAAAATAATTGGTGGGCAATGTTCACTGACCCGAGAAATCTTTACCAGACCAATGGGGAAGGGTATGCAAAACGAGCAGTGTAAGAGTGCGAGGCAAATTCATACGGCTACTTACAATATTTATATTCTGGTCACAATTCCTCCTGTATATACCGAGTTTTTGGTAGTACTGGTGGCACTGATATTGGTGCAGGGGGTTGTAATGGTGCAGTTTGATATAATGGTGCCGGTGGTTGTGATGGTGCCGGTGTTGATCATGATTGTGGTGGTGGGGCACTTGAATGGATATCCCAAGCCGAGTTAATGTTGGCTAAGACTGTGCATTACATTGCCTGTTGTATCCTTAGAAATCTGTCTATGTCATATGTGGGTACTACCCCTCAGTCGATGGCTGAATGGTTACCCCGTCATGGAAGGGTTATTGCCTAGACTACATGCGGGGCTGCTCCTCACCCTACTGAGATATATAAGGATTGTTTGCGCATGCTGTGCCACGCTCTAGCAAACCGTTGTCCTTGTGGCCTGGTATGCGCTGACAGTCTAGTGTCGATGTACAGATGACGAGCTTGCATCAAGCAAATAATTTTTTTCAACAGGTTTTCCCTATGTCTGACCAGGGCTAGTAGTGTGTGTGTGCATGCCCTCTGCTGGCTGCTTGCGGTTGGTAAGCGGTTGGTGCATGCGTCCTATCTTGGTGCTATCGGGCGAATATGTCTGTCGAATCGTTATGCAGGTGTCCCAAGAAGAGCTTAGCAAGGACAGAAGCCTGGTGTAGCGTAAAATGTCAAAAATTTATTTGATTTTGATTTTCAGTACTAACACAGACCACATGACAGCATTTTTGGGTAACTTGATCCAGAACTGTTTCTGGCTTATTAACCTTCATCAGCAAAGCATAAACTTACACACCAGCTGGTCATTTGCTGTCACTGCTGATCGGGTAAATATTTACTCAGAAATGTGCGAACACCGATCGAATAGGCTTCCGGCGTTGCGATGTTCATTCATAATGCATCGTTCATGAAAGGACTCGTTTTCTCTGATTCGTGTCTTTTGGAGTCATTCATTGGAAGCGGTTGTATATTTCTGTTGGACCTTAACCATCTGATTTGTTTTCTTGTTTGTTGTTTGTTTCCTTTGGTGGTCGTTCACGCCTATGTACTCGGCTGCACTATGAAGTGTTGGTGATGCGCATTTTATATGCGGCCTTTGTCCTAGAAACTAGCTCAATAAGGTTATCCTTACCATCAACTGTTGCTAAACTACGCAGTAAAGCCATTTTCCTCTTTTCACTCTCCGGAGGGCCGCAATGTGGCATAACGTACTCCAGTGCAAAGAGCGTTAATTTTGTGATACCATACACAGTCTTCATAGCGCAGTTGAGGGGATATCGTGCACAGCAAAAATACGCTTGTTACAAATGCCTGCTACCTACATGTCTGACACATTTTTTCCAGAAAAAGCAACCTTCTAAACCTTAATATTCAGAGTGCTAATGTAAGAATAATCGGAAATGTTGCATGGCACATTTTTTCACTTTTGCTTAACCACGACACTTAACACCACCGGTTTTGTTCTAACAATTGAATGATTTCAGTGACTGCGTAGTAAATGCACGCAGATCTATGCATTGACGAGTGAGTTTTTCAACGTGTGCATTTTTTAGCATTCTATAATTCTCAGGCATTCCACCATGGCTTGGTTGCTCCCATTTTTCATCTGATAACCGATTCCAACAAAAAATCGCACAATATCTAGATTCCGCCAACTGGCAGATAGATGTTTCTTTATTTTGGACAACCACTAATGCAAGACCAACATTGCCAAAAATATGACACAAGCAGAGAAGGACAACTTCGTTGTCACTGCAGAACTTCCGTCGTCTTTTGGCTTAATTGTCAAGGTAAACGTTGCTCCTTCTGCAGCATCTTCTAGGGGGAATGCAATGCCAACTTCCGCCTTCCCCAGTTCTCCGCTTAGTTTAACTTGCGATTGCTCTAAATGCAAGACGAAAGTAGAGAGGTATTAAAGCACCTGAAATATGATTTAGAGCAAAAAGTTTGCACAACGTAATTATAGTTATTTTTCTTACTGTTAAGGTACGTATTAAGTAAGCCTGTTGGAGTGGTGTCCTGCAAAGTACAAGGAAAATAATGTTTGGTTAATTATGTGTGCATATTGAAGATGCAGATATATTCGTGATGGGTAACATGAGTAAGTTTTAATGTTTTATAATGCATGCATGTATGTGTAAGTACCTTGATGATGAATGGTACAGTAAAACTTGCAGCGGGGTCTACCGTCTTGCCATCCTCTTTCAGGTTAATAACGCCGATTTTTTCTTCCGTAGTCCTACCAACTGGTTTTGGGTTTGCTGAGTCCTGCGGCGTGCTCGGTTTTGGGCCACTTGGTTTCTCCGGAGTGGGCGCGGTAGCTTTGTTAGAGAAAATGCATGTAATCGGTGTGAATTTGTATGAATAGAAGTTTAAGCATGCTAACGAAACGCTTACTTATTATTTCAATATAATAGGTCTTGGTGTTGTCACTGCCGCAACCACCAGTCACCGGGAGTTTTTTTTCTGGGATTCCTGTGATTTGTGTGTTTGCGGGAATGTGAACAGTAGTCCTCCACCCTAAAGTACATGTAAGCACAAGTTTACAAATGCTTCGTTGCCGTTACCCGTGACCTCACCACACACTTGGCTTCCTTGAGCGCAAACTTTGCCTGCCTGTTGCCAAAAAGAATGTAAACCATTAGTTCACTTTCAGTGGTATGTTCTTGAATACAAAATATATTAAACTAAACATTAATTCAGGGTGAATATGAAAAGCTCACAGTATTACTTTTCATATAATTTACTATGCGGCGATGTAATGGCAGTCTTACCTTTAAAACGGCATCCACAATCTCCTCCCCTGAGAGTGGCCCAGAGGGCTTTGTAATTGCTAGCGCGGTTTCCTGACTGAACCCTAGTATAATAAAATTAGATGATTTTATTCGTGTTTTAGGATAAACAAGTAAAACATAAATCATCCAAGATATATATGCGTCAGCTTACCGACTGTGAACAGTAGAAGTAGAATGAGGAAACACGCCATCACCTGCATGATTTGCGCTCTAACAGAAGACGATATACTTATCCATCCGCGCCCTTTATATATGGGTTGCACCATCGAATTAAAGCTGCCGAAGGTAATCTACTGATTGGCTTGTTAGGCTTTGCAAAAGTGCGGGCCACTTAAAACATGATAGGTGAAATATGACCTTGGGTGGTTCTTTTGTGAGGCAGTGTGCAGTCGAGTAGTGTGAACGGTACTAGATTCGGGCACAATCCGATTTCAATGTTTTACCCACAGCACTTAGCTTCGCTAAATTACAATGGTCGCTGTACAGAAAACGAGCTGATTGACAGACTGTGTAGCAAGAATATGTATTCGGTCATTTTTAGGTACTGGCAAAAAACCCTGCAAAGGCGCAGTGCAGAAGCACGGTCTGTTAAATTTTGAATGTGTTGCTTACATCGTGCTGCAGTCAGCGCTTAACCCAAGCTTGGGAACATGCACTCATAGCCAAAGCTCTTTTGATCAAGTGCGTAATCCAGTTAGGCAATGATATTTGTGTACTGGCATGACTGCGATGCGCATTTGAATTATACAAGTAAAGTATGAAATTATTAACTTAACCGCATTTTAAGGATCGCCCAAAAAACGTTACATTTAGGAAAACACGAGCAAAACGTCCCTCGACAAATTTCACTATGGCTGTTAATCAGCTGGCCTGTTAAATGGTTGTTAGCATTCATCAGCGTGCGTACGATTTCATTTAGCAACGCAACTTCAGTGGCTAGCTAATCTGACTCTGGTAATGAATTTCTGATTTGTTATAAACAAACCGTGTTTCCATTAAACTCCAAAAGTTTCTTCAAGTTTGATAAATAATGAAATATCTAAGTAAAAAACACAATCCAGAGTGATATTTGGCAGGATTTGAAGACTTCAATTTTACCAAAGTCCAAAACAAGGTACCAGGGACTGTATATGTTCGCCAGTTTAATTTAAACTACAGTATTCGCTAAAAGCCCTGCAACTTTTATAATTTTGTAAGAGTTTTATCACTACCCGAATACCAGTGTGAATGCATTTAGGAAAACAGAAATGAGAGAACAGCATTTGGCATATTCAAAGCCTAAAAGAAGTGTAAGGAGTACTAATTGTTTGTTAAGAAAAATAAATTTCGTTGACAATCCCCAACGTTTGGATGACATAAATAAAAGCTATAATTAAGAACAATAAGTTTCACTGATGAGTTTTTCTTAAGCCTTTATATAACAGCTTTCTTTATATCAAGATAAACTTTTCTGAAATTAATTTGTTTACAAATTATCATATGTGAAAATCTATTAATTGAATATCTTCAACAGGAGTCGGGTATATTTCTTTTCGTTTTCAGTATCTTTATTGATACATTTTTAAATTACGCTTCTGTTCGACGGTTACATCAACACCTTTAAAACAAGAGATGTATATGATGAGAACTAACCAAAATTAAGTGTTTTTGGATCTAAGTTAAGAACGTCCTCAGGATAAGTTCAATCTTGTTATTCTTAAGAAGAATGAAAAAAATATTCAATAGTTTACCTCTTAACTGTGTTTTGCTTCGATATTCGCCTCCAAATGTCTGCGTATTTCAACTTATTCCAAGGTAAGTAAACAATTTAATTTGAGACTTCTGACAATTTCTTTGATTTATCTGAAAATACAAATGTCAATTTGACTGAAGATGAACGAGATTACTTTTCTGTCTATAATGGATTATTTTCCGCTTTACCGGACCAATTTCACAATCTGCTATAGGTTTGTGAATGCAGAAAAACCAAACTTCATATTAAGCCACTTTTCGAAATACTGATTATGCTTCTGTCTGTTATGTTTCGAAATAACGCATAAGCGGAACTTGTAGTTTACAAAAAGTAAACTTCTGCTTGACTTTCATTCAGTAAGGCATTTTTTACATAACCTTCACCATAGCACATGTAAACACTTCGCTTAAACGGCAAAAAGATCAGTGTGGTTTAAAACAAGTGCCATGACGGCTTTGTTGGTGACTTTTGGGCGAAAAAACTTCACAGGTTAGCCAAACATGATTTATAAACTATAATCTTAAATTTTTCTGCAAATATATGCTAGTCCTTTAACTTGGCTTCACTTGAATCTGAATAATTTTGGATAAAATGTTCTTTTTCTGGAAGGGATCTCTTCTTTACTTGTTTTATTTATTTTGGCCTTCCTGCATAGTAAAATCAACATTGATAGGCATTTCGTTTCTGTTTTTTTGTAATAGCATAGTAATTTTCTTCATAAACGACAAAAAATTATTGACATGTTTCTTAATAGACCTAATTTAAATGGTGATTTTCCTAACTTAATGCATTTCACAGAATTTAATGAATTCAAATAATCAAAAAAGTGTTTTAACATATATGTTTTACTTTCAAGTCACATTTCGTCATGAAAGTTGCGCGGTCTTAAGCGACTACTGTTTGTATTTTAGAAAAGATAGGTACATGTTTAGGCAATTTAAAAGCAATCAACACAGATCTTCCACGCAATTATGTAGTTCCGCAAGAAACCGTAAATGTTGGAAATGTTAGAAAGTACACAGCGTTGATGCGGTAATTACTACGGAATCCTACAGTGTTGTGGACCAACGAAGGAGACCATAGGAAATTGCTATGATGTTTCACTTTTTCTATTTTTTTGATTGTTGCACCTGTAATACGTGTCAGTAGTTCTTCGGTGAAGATTTTGCTTGATTTATCAGTGATAAGCATGTTGGTAGAACTGTATGCAAGTATTAAGTCCACCAAATGTACACAGTTCGTCTTGCCTAATTTTGCATTTGAGCTTTTGTTGTCCAGCGGCATATTATGAGTAAATGCCTTTCTTTCTTCACCTAAACTAGATCATCGTTAGAATGTGGTCACCGCTGCGTCAGGGGAGGAAAAGAAATCGCGGGCCAAACGGCCAACGAAAGTCATCTACACACTGACGAGCCCAAACATGTGAGCGAAGTCCGCACGTTGAGCGTCAAACGGTACCACTTCCCGAGTATGAGAGAAGATCCGGTAGCAGCCAGCCAAGTGCACACGACGCGCACACAGATCTGACATTGACAACAACAGGGGACACACGCGGGCGTACACAGAGAGCCGAATGCCTCGTGAACGAGACAGATGACGTGGTATTACGATTATTTGCAAGCAGGAACACACGACTCATCACTCTGGTGATAAAAATTATACATTTCCGAAACGTCAGCTCAGCTAAAGTGTGTTCCAAGACAGTGCCTTAGTTTTTTTCCTTTATCTGCTTTGGGTTATGATTAACGGAATAATGTTTCTGGAACTCGTATCTCGACCTTTATATATATATATATATATATACATCAAGGAAATAATCTCTCAAATTATAAGGTGCATGACATGGAAGTAGGTGGATGGGACATGACTTTTAAGGGTCAGACCCTAGAGTTCGATGAACATTTTCGTCGAAGACAATCAACTGCCGCGGAATAACCACGGAAATGTCCATTCTACAAACGAGTAGCACTACAAGTAGTGTGAAATTCTATATGACAATGATGTTATACCATACTTCCGCATAGATACTAGCTAAAAGCCCAGACACGTGTTTCGCCGATGTTTCTGCTACTGCATGATACAGCAACGAGGGGTTCGGCTCTTCAGTAGGCCCCCAACGTTCTCTATGCGGTTTCTAGTATATGACCTCCAGATAATAATCAAGGAAATAATCTCTCAAATTATTAGGTGCATGACATGGAAGTAGGTGGATGGGACATGACTTTTAAGGGTCAGACCCTAGAGTTCGATGAATATTTTCGTCGAAGACAATCAACTGCCGCGGAATAACCACGGAAATGTCCATTCTACAAACGAGTAGCACTACAAGTAGTGTGAAATTCTATATGACAATGATGTTATACCATACTTCCGCATAGATACTAGCTAAAAGCCCAGACACGTGTTTCGCCGATGTTTCTGCTACTGCATGATACAGCAACGAGGGGTTCGGCTCTTCAGTAGGCCCCCAACGTTCTCTATGCGGAAGTATGGTATAACATCATTGT
>JAYGXS010000052.1:0-30522 GCA_036362985.1 Ligula intestinalis
AACATTCGGCGCGTCACTCACGTGCTTCTATCCCACGTGCCTCTACAATGCGTTCATTAGGAAGCCAGACAGACACATGGGGAATTACAAGGTAAGAACCGCAAAGCCTTTATTAAGTGTATTTAATTGACCGAAATTATTGGACTAAACTCAATTAAATTGTTCCGTGAAATTGACGGTTAGAATTAAAGGTAATGATGGGCAGTAGGTAGCACGAACGGTTGCGCAAATCATGTACATCCAGCTGGTTTTCTGTTTCGTTCTAGCAGGACCGAATGGACTCTATCCGGAGAAGCCTTATTTGCAACGGTCAGCAGCCAGACGGACATATCCGGAGCTATTAGGTATGAACCCAACAGGGCCTGTGGTAAGCATGTTAAATGCGTAAACAGTCTCTCATAATACTTGCACGTCTATGCAGTTTTATGTGTTGCAGCGTATTAGCTGCGTTGGCAGCTGTAGAAGACAACGAATACGCAATAGAAGCAAATATCATGGTTTTTTCCTTTTCGCACAGTTATGGACGATCACAAACCGCGGAAGCCAATGTTCGAACAGAAATCCCCACTTATACTGCACCCAACAGCCCTCCGCAGGTGCAGCCTTGCATGCTTGTTAACCGAAAAAGAAGGTACGCTGAAGACGTTGGGTGTTCAGGATCAGGAGGAGACCGTGGGGTGGGGGGTAAACATCGTTTGCCCAACCGGGGGTGGTAAGAAGACGACCCATTTAGTGGGTGCAGGTTTACCTTCGGAAAGAAGCTTGGATTAAGGGGGTTGGAGATCTTAAGGATGTGTCTAAAAGTGCACGCGTTTTGTGCATTAGCCCGGACCACAGGTCACCGAGGTCCCGACGGCTGGGCCAACCGACACCAGACAAACGGCTTCTGCAAATAATCAATTCTGACGGACTGGTGCCCTACCCCCGCAGCAAAGGTCTCCTAGCAACGGAAATACGATGCTCTTGCGGCGGACGATTGTCCCTGCAAAATTATGCGCAAAACGGAGATGGACAAGTCTTCAGGTGCGTACTCTGCCTCAGCAGGAAATCTCTGCGGACGAATTCCGTAGTTTATGGAAGTCGGTTAACTTTGCATAAGTTAGCAAATATATGCCTGGCGTTTGTTGCCGACAGAAAGGTGAAGGAAGCGGGAGCTGTCTGTGGCTTATCCCCAGCACCGGCCGTAAATTGGTTTGCATCGTCTGTTGGTGGACCGGGCAATCAATTGCAGGTGGACGAGTCGATGATAACCCTCCGAAAGTACAACTAAGGGCGGAAAGTACGGCAATTGTGAGAAATCGGTATGTACTACACCGTCAAGAAAAGGGCAGTGTGCGAACAACTGAGCAGCCGCTCTGTGACGTCCCTCTGCAGTCTTATATGTCGGAGAGTGAAGCACGGCAGCAAAATTGTGACATACTGCTGGAGCAGTTACAGCAAGCTGAAGACAATGGGTTATGCACATTATATGGTCAACCACACCGAGAACTTTGTGGACCCAAGTACGGGTAAGCACTCAAGGGCTATAGAGGCGTTTTGGAGTCGACTCAAACGGGGTCTGCGCCAAAGTGGACCTATTCCAGGTAGGTCCGTTTAGGCACACGTTGAGGAGATCCAATACCGAATGTGGTTTGCATTTCGGAAGAATAAGGTACCCGAAGCTTTGGAAATGTTCTGCAGCCACATTGCTCATCTTTACCCCGTGAATATGACGGAAGGCAAATTCTTTTCCTTCGTACCTTACCCTTATCAATAGAAGTGAAACTGGGCACCCGAAAATGGCTGGTCAACAAGAACCTCAATCCTGAGACTTGCTGCCTCCTAAGTACAGGCGAAGTTGAGGATGTGAACATGCAGGAAGATGGCGGCCAAGAAGGCCAATCCAGCGGATCAGGTAAGATTGTAATGCATGGGAAACCAGCAGTAATTGTAGGATATGTGGACGAAACGCTGGTGTGGTTGGGTGGAACGCCTACGGTTCCAACCGGTATAAGGCAATATCCAGCAATCGCAACCCACGGGTCAGGATGGTGCAGTGATGATGGTAGTCTGGATTTGGATAGCACTCGCGAAGGTGAGTTACAGGAAAGTTTGTCATAATAGTTTCTATGTTGCAGATTTAAACAAGCAAAGCAGCAGCCAGTTAACGACTAGAAATACAAATGAAGATCATCACGCGTCGAAGGAAGAATGCGGCGGAAATGCAGAGGAAAGTTCACCGAAACCACCCGGTGCGGAAGGTAAAAGGATGACTTATAATTCAGTGTACACCATGTGTCGCAGCCAAAACTGAACTGTGCAACGGCAAAGCATACTGTAGGCGGGTGGCCGAAAGGAAAAATAAGCGAAGGAAGTTGGAGCGACGAGCGTACAGAAAAAAGAAAGAATGAAAAGCCTGATGCTGCTGCAGCTAAGGCATCTGTTAAGTGAAGACTGAAATGTTTGTAGATAACTGTGAAGGAGGACATGAACCCATCGTAGCCTCCACAGGCGGTCAAATGGAACGGATAAACCGGTGTAAAGGGACAATGCGGAAGAGGGTCATGTGTAAATATTATTATGTTATTTTTACTTTATACAAGTAAAGGTCACACTGAATTATAAGTATCGCATGTACAGAGGTGGGAGAAGGTCTTAACCCGTCGACGTTTTAGGGAGGATTAGTCCGCGGATCATGGAAGTATCACCAAGGCGAACTGTTTTGGGAGCCCCGAATATCGCGGAGTATGGGAACGGCAACCGGGGTGTTAGAAGATCCCATAGAAGTGGACTGCAATACGAGTTGCTGTGGTGCAATTCAAAGGTGGCAGCCGATGCCGCACAAAGACACGACCTGAATCAAGAGATTCGGCCGGATTGTTCTGCCGAAAAGTGAACCGCATTCCTCACTGGTCCGCGTGGACGGTGAGAAAGAGGTAAGAGTATGGACTGTATGGTACTGTCCGTTCCGGGTCAGAGACACAATGGCTCCCACAAAGCGTAAGCCCTAAGAAAAAATGACGAAAACTGGCGGAGGCGTACTGAGCATGGGATGGCGAACGAGCCATGAAGGAAAGCAGTAAGAATGAGACAACGCATGATGTTCCAAAGGACTTCGAGGTAGGAAATCGTTCAGAATGTCTCGCTGAAGCTTGAAAGGGCAACCTTGGTACAATAAGCAAGGACGTAGAATAAGAATGCAGGCAACATCGCAGGCGAAATCATGTGTGAACCGGCCGGGACACCCAGTGAAGATTGGCTTAAAAGGGGTTCGTGGAAAATTAGCTGTTTATATGAGGTGCACCACCAAATGTGAGTGAACACAGAGTGATTTAAATAAGGCCAGCAAGTGTTAAGATAACACAGGCGGAAACGTCATGGCTTTAGCCCATCACTTTATCTCAAAGAAGTACGCACCCCACGGGCTCAACCGGAAAGTGACGTCAAAGGTCGACAAAGCTCCGACCTAGGCCTCGGGAAAATGAACGGCAAGTTTTGGGTTGGCAGAGAGTGGGCTGCAACCTTTGCTTCGTACGCATGGACAAAAAACAGCAGGTAGCAGGCGGTAATGGGGAGGGTTCATAGCGGATGGGTGCCTGATAAGGGTAAACAGGAATGGTAAAACCTATCTCAGAGGGAATCTTGTAAGAGCTGACCCACGTACGGGTACAAGCATACAAAAATTGGCCTGGACGACTGCGAGTGCTACCACATAGTACAAGGCTTCAACCAGGTGTATAGCGGTGCAGTACCGAAGGTAATTAAAAACCGAGCGTTTTGAACCTTTGCTTCGAATGCATGGAAGAAAAAAAGGTAGAAAGCTGTATAACCGCCACATCTGACAAGGCTTCTATTCAATAAAAGGCTTTTGCATCACGAAAAGAACAACAAGTGATGATTCACAGCGCACATGCTAGAATAAGAAATTATATGACATCAGCCTGAATAACAACACGAGAGGGAAAGCTGACAGGGACCGATATGGCTGTTCGTCCGCCTACGTAAGCAAGTTTTAACGGCAGTCACGACCAATATACCGTATTTATAAATAACTTATTATTACCATCTACTTACAAGTTTTCCATAGTATTTTTTTCGATCTTCCGTCTTCACGAACAAATGGAAGAGCAACAAAAAATTACTGAAAATTTGTAAGTAGATGGTTATAATAGATAAGTTCCTTTCAAAGACCCCATGATGAACTCTTACCTATAAAATATACCTCTGTGGCATCGCCCGAGAACAGGGCACACCCCCCTACATACATGCTCTCGCCGTTGGTCCGGTGGGGGGTGTTAGTGATGATAGTAACGCGTACTTCATTGTCCTCGTCCGAGTATTCAGTACGTGTCCCAACTTACCCACGTAGCTTCTATATTTTACAGGATTATTGCGATTTACTTGTTCCCTGACCCGGCCCACCGTCCTCTCCACTAAAGTCAGGAGCCCGAGAGACCGACGGGCGCGCTTCAGGCACCCTCAGTCGGCCCCACGAGGTACTCATACCGACGATTTTTCATTGTCGAGCTAAAGCTCCTTCACTGTTCATGAGCCACCTCTGAGATATCTCTTCCCATTAGTGGAAAAACACCCTTCCAATTTTTCTTTCACACCTATCGGGAAAATACGGTTTGGAAAACAGCGGGTACTCGAAGTACAGCGTAATTTGGTCGTTTGACCCGAATGGGGGTTGATCTAGCAGGCCAACCACAGTTTCCTCCTCTCGGGTAGAAACAAGGTCAAAACAGGTCATCTGTTGTCGTTCCCTAGCCCGTGTTCCAAACGTGATGATCTGGCAACGAAGTTTGCCTGTGGTCTTCTCTAGTTATTGATGACTTAAGTTATCTGGAGGCCCCTGTACAGCCCAGATTTGCCAACCAATATCAGAAGCGTTAAAATGCCCAATGGCAAGGATGTCCTTTTCTCACTGGCCTTGTACAGCTCCGCTATGAGAATAGTGTCTTGGTCGGAGGTGTGAGTTGGCGAGCGATACACCACGAAAGTGTCAGTAGTCTGACATACTTAGCAGATATAGTTATGTTCATCATTTCCATATCTCGTGCTGGTATATGTTCTTCAACCATGACTGTCAGCTTGCAAGTGACATAGACTGTTAGTCCTCATTCCCTACTTAGTCTGTCTATCCTGAAAACCTGGTGTCTGGTTTTACCTCACTAACCACGTTTTTTAGTTCGTCCAGCTTGTTGAACAAACTTTATACGTTTGCGGACAGGATATTCAGCAATCATTTCCTTGGTGAGACCCAGCCCGCATTGTGACAGGTTTTGGCCAGAACAAAGACCTCTTGACTTGCATTATTTGGCCCTCTTTTCTTTTCAAGCCATTTTCCCCGTTGCCCATTCTATCCATATTTCACTCATTTTCAGCCGCTCCCTCGGCTCGTAGTCTGACTTAAAAACACTTGCTTGTGCCGTTTATCCTCCAAGTATATAATTGGATAATTAAATGCCTCGAAGTCCGAACCTTAACTACCAGACTTATTTTGTAAAACAATGCTACTCACTGTTCGCCAATACTATGTTAGTAGTGGTACAGTTATATTTGGATTTAAATGTGTGTGACGCACCGGCATGTAATCAATAGGGTTTTCAAAGGCATTGCCGATTACCCTCACCAAATAAACTCAAACCGAAGGCCTGGGCTTCGCTATCTAATATAACTTAAATAGGCTTTGGGTTTCTTGCAGTTCGCGGCCTGGGCTTGCCTTGAAAAGTTGGAAAGATATTTGACGATAGAAGATTCTGCGCCTTGCAGGACCGCACTGACGTATTCATGAATACAATCTAAATCATGCACCACTCTTTCCGCTTTAGCAAGTGAAGTGGACTATGGAGCACCATTTATGACAATGTTTTGCTTGTGATTTGTGGGCGAGCTCTCTAATGCCCGCTCCCCCTGCGCCAGAGACAGGCTTCGTAAGGACTTTGGGATGACATTCTTTAGAGCTGACATTGTATTGGGCCCCTTGTGCATTTGTGGGTTGCTTCAATGGTTTGTACGCAGCCATAGCATCCTCACTACCGTGTTATTGCTCGGTCAACCTATCCGAGCTGACTTTACTAGTAAGTGGAGTTGTACAACCACCTTCCAGAATTAGCAATAATTTTGCTCATGATTCTTAATAGGTTGTTTAGTGGGTCCGCTGGTTATCGCATTATCAAGGAGTTTTTGCAATAGAAGCTGCCTGTTTTGCAGCTAAGGTTCGCAACGCCTGTTAACCTTCCTGTTTTGATGCCACTGCCAGAAATCTGCAGTTACGTACGTCTGTTTGCCTCCCCCAAGTTCAGACACCACCAATTTCTCCTTTTTAAGGTAAAATCATGGAGATTTCTTCAATTTCTCTATCTCAATTTTTAGACGATTAACTTTCTTCTCGAGATCCGAAAATGTGGAAAGAAGGGTACAGCATGATATGCAGGCTTTATATTCGTAAGTTACATCTCTTTAACATATGAAACTATTGGTACGTTTGGCAGGAGGAGTTTTAAAAAAAACTTCTAGACATGCAAATGTGCGTATTTCGCTTTGTTCTTAGTTTATTACATACACATAAGTCAACTGAATTGAAGGTGGCTTAGTGACATCGGCGCAGTTTACTGGGCAATGGTGACCACGGTCAATTCCCGCTTTTGCCGGGTGAGGTGTGTCGATTCCCGGCCACGCTGACAGCTTTGCAAAATTCTCTAAGGCAACATGCTGACTTCCATGTTAGATTGCACACGACAAACTTTGTTAAAATTATCGCACGAACTTTGTAGCGAGGACAAGCATATAAACAATAGAGTGAAATGACTCAGCCATTCTTAGATTGGCGGATCACGTAGGGCTACTGGCAAGAAGTTCTCAGGACGATATCGGCCATTTTTTTCTTCGGTCTTGCTGTAAGCTGATGAGGAGGACGAGAGCGTCAAATATAATCCAAAGCTTAGTATCTGAAGTCCACCAGAGTTTCCAGAAGACCGAACTGCAGCAAGAACTAAATTCCTCAGAGGTTGACAATCTCAAACCAAAGTTCTTGCATACCATCTGCAGTAGAGAGGCCCATGGACTGAACAATAATAAGGTTTATTTGTAAAGCACATCTTTGGCGCCGTCACAAACCCCGGAAGGCAGGAAAAAACCTAACCCAAACCCCTTCTTTCGCAGTGACCATTGTATTTGTTTTGGTCTTTTGCTAGGTCAATAGTGTGCGAAATAAGGAGTTTGTTTTAAGTGAAAAAAACCTGACTTCTAGGGAACAAATCGAGGAAAACATGAAATAAAATAGCTATACATTGTAGGTGTTACGGTTTTATAGTAAGAATACTTGGGGTCTGGAAAAACTGTAATGTCCTTTAACTGAGGTATACTTAGCCGCGGTCAGTTTGAAGGTGAAAAAATCAGCTGATGATATGGCATCTACCGTATGCATGGGTCTGCTCGATACGGAGATTACAATCGTTGTCCAGTGGCACAAGTTTGCTAATTAGATGGGACGTTGCAGATGTCTGAGGTGGGTCGAGGCAGCTGCGAAGCACCATCGTCATTCAAGTGCATCGGCAGAAGACATTTGGCCTTTCGTTTGTCGAATATCTAAGTGAGATTGAGATTTACATCATTAGTATTTATATTTCTGATACATTATAAGAGGAAAGAAAATATATTTTAGTATAATTGAAGAGAAAATTATTTTCTTTCATAATATTTTTTTATAAACATTTAGATATTAGTAGAGGAATATTGGAATAGATAAATTGTTCTTAGTTTTTGTTGTCGAGTTATCCCCAAATTCATTTGAAGTGAAGGCTAATCTTTCAAGATGTCAAAGAATGGCGAGCTTAGTTTTGACAAGCATATTCCGGCTAAATGTTCGAATAAAGCAATAGCGACAGAAAACGACCCGGTGGTGGAATCAATCATTTTTCGATGTCGGAGATTGACAGAAACACCGAAATGCGACAAGTAGCCAGTTCCAATGATAGGTGAATAGACGTCAGCCTGCATTAAGACCCCTTGGAAATGGTGGCGAAGTGTGAGATGCATGGCCAGGAATCGTTGGCTGTACGAGATGATCGTGGTACTGTGGGCAGCCTGCAGTGCAATCTGGGACAGCTAACCTGGGACATTAACCTCGGCACCTGTGTCGGTGAGAAAACGGTGTCTCGTTGACTTGTCTGTGAGGTAAAAGATACAATTCAGTCATTATTGGGCACCTGCAGTCATCGTCCTTACTGGCTGGCGAGGTCGTTTCCCTTATGTTGCGGTTTCTCATAGCTGCAAGGCGGAATGCACATTCATGCCTTCAGGGCATACAAATGATGGTACCAGCACAGTGGTCGGGAAGGCGTTGGCTTGATTGCCCACGATCCATCTGAAAACCATTAATAAAGGCAAACAAGCGCTAATTTGCGAACACAACGGACGAACAGTCTCCTAAAGAACCTGCATGTGGTTTTTATGTGAATCCGTAAGTCCTCGTGCAAAATCTGCGGTCTGGGTCGACCGTGATGAGGAACGACAGCCAGCAAGCGACGACGAATAAGAAATATCCCGCTTGAATTAAGCGGTGACATCAGATTCAGCAGATGGCGTGACATCGGACCTCTTGCAAGAGACCATGAGCTTTTGGGTAGATGGATAAGAGCTACCGCTTGAGTAGTATTCTATGATAAAATCTGCATGCTCGGTTGATTTGTCTACCGAATCGCTCGGGTCGAAAATGGCCAACACTTGTTCCATCGGGAATGGAAGTATGTCCATCTCGATGGTGCAAAAAACCGCGTTGTCCATCTGATGACCGGTCAGAAAAGAGCGCGAATGTAGCATAAGTTACACTGGCTTCTGGTTGCCTAGCTCGACTGAAATAAAGCGTACACGAAGCGTTATGTCGGTCGATTTGGGTATATGCTGGATAACTGTACCTACCAGTTGTGAGTACGGCTTTTCTGTGGGTAGAGGATAGAGAAGATCCTGGACGGTGACTGTTACATCAAACGATGGTGATTGTATGATATACGAATACTATGTACTCTCGCTGGTGACGCAGCGCGTCAGAAAGACGGCTTCAATCCAAATGAAGCTAACTCGGGATTGCTGATGGGAAACGGAGGCAGTTTGATGGCAACGACATTAATGACAGGGGAGTCTGTATGAGTGACCATATTGTTGCTTCGCTCACCCAGCGTACATAAAGGAAAGGGAATATACAAGAGGAAAAACTGGGTCACCAGCTTGTCGTGGCTAACTACAGTTAATGCCTACAAAACGAATAAAACGTGTTAAAAACGACGTAAACGCAGAACTTAGAAAGTGACTACTAAACTACTGTTATTTCCGGCTGAACAAGTTTGAAACTCTCCACATCTCTTTTCCTATGAGACTCCTGTCCAACCTACAAAATTATTGTTTACACTTCCGAAGGCTGTCCTCCTTCCCCCCGGAGTGCTGGCCGCCAATGACTCACTCTAATGCGCATGAGTGAATACTGCCCTCCCCAGGTCACGGCCCTTTGTTGACACTCACATTACGACCAGCTTGACGGCGATGTCGACCCAGACGTCTGTTTTCCCATTTTGACCCAGTGCCCACGGCTGATCCGAGACCCACTCGTCAAGTCACCCCACCACAACTGTCTGTCAAGCGCTTGCATCACCCCTTTTGCCAACAAAACATTGTCTCTGTTCCTGTCCGTTCCCCCCCCCCCTTTGCCGACAAAAAAATGTCTCTGTTCGCGTCTGTCCACCCTCCCCACCCTTGGACTAGTGCATTCAGACCCATGAGAGCCCCCAGGAACCGACTCCTGGGATCCTATAAAACCGGACCCATAACCCTTTGACGGATTCCCTCTGCTCTTGACGTGGAATATCCATTGTTAAGGTTTGAGTATTTATTTTTTACTATTTTCTCTTAATAGTACCGTACCACTTTGATAGTTGTTATCACTGGTTTGGCGTACGCGTGACTACTGGATACAGTCGAAGAAAGCAAAGGACGAAACAGTACTTAACACGGATTGGCCGTGCTACCTGGGTATTTGGTCTGACAAACTAGAACTCAACATTGATACGAATAATTGGCTTGACAAGCCAGTGTTCAACAGGTGTCTCACATTTGTCTGGATTTAAAGTACTTGACAGTACTCAAATACAGCTGCGAAACTGCCGGATGGATCGTGCTGAACAAGGAATCGCGCACCTGGCTGGATTGACAGTACTCGACGGTACTTAAACGCAGGTGCGGAACTGACAGATCGTTAGTACTTAACAAGGATTGGCCTTGCTAACAAGGAGTCTCGCATTCGTCTGGATTGAAAGTACTTGCCAGTACGTAAAACACATCTGCGAATCTGCCGGATTGACAGTGTTGAACCCCATATGCTCACACGTTCCAAGGGACAAACACATCTGGAGGAAATGCCCAAGGAAGAAGACTCAATCAAATCTTGTCAGGGAGCTGCCAATCCCTCAAACTTCCACATCGGCTCTGGTAAGTCAAGTTCTCCTAGTTATTCTAGTCGTAAGCGTAAGGCAAATTTGAAAGCACTTAAATTGCGGAGCTTAATGAGAAACGCGTTAGACGAAAAGCGGAGTTAGAACTTTTAATTCTTGATGCTGAAGATAAAACGAAACTTGCTAGGTTCGAGGTTGATGTCGAGTCCGACGTAGAGTCAGGGGATGAGGGTGATAACATGCAATCGGCAGAGCAAACTGAGCGTGTAGCTCGTTACTCAGAAGAGTGCACCGTGAAGGGCGAATGTCTGGAAGAAAGTGACCGTGAGAGAAAATCGTGCGTTGGTCCACGCACAGTCAACACGATGTCTCCAATAGTAGCCAGCTTAGGACTGCCTAAAGTAGAATTGTGTTATTTCGATGGCAATCCCTAACACTATTGGAAATTCATCCGCCAGTATGAAGTGTATGTGGAGAGTAAGGTGGAAGACCCTGAGTAGAGACTGCTATACTTAACGCATTATTGCCGAGGGGATGTGAGAGCTGCGATTGAAGAGTGTGTTATGTTACCTTCTTCCATGGCATACGCAAGAGCACGGACTATTCTCGGATGCATGTTCGGACAACCACACATTGTTGCACGGTCCCTTCTCGAGGGACTATTTACTCAGGCACGACAGACTTCACATATGGCAAAGTAAATTTCTGACCTCTGCATAAAAATGAAAGGTTGTGAAATCGCACTTACCCAAATGGATTACGTGTCCGATTTAAATTCTCTTAATGTATTGGAACGAATAGTGCGTTCCTTACCCTACACGATGCAGAACCAATGGGCTGAAGTAACCAACCGGATATACACTGGTGGTCGAGACCCAAACTTTATTGATCTCACAGAGTTTGTGGACAAGCATTCGAGTCTTTCCGCATTCTTAAGGTATTTCGAATAGGGAAGGCTCCAATAGCTCCAGAATCAATTTCTCGGCCACGACCTCTAAAAGTTATTTTAGAAACTGAAGCACAGGCGAAACTCCTGCTAGAGTGCAAACCATCCTTAAGGAGTCTGCATTCGCAAGTTTTTTTCAGCCGGATTACGAGTTGAAAGAGCGGAGAAAGATGAGACAGCTAATAATAGAGCTGGAAAAACGGAGAACCAATGGCGAGACAAATCTCAAAATAAGAGAGGGAAAAATCGTTCAGGTCAAAAGGACATCGCTCTGGTCGAAGCCGGTAACAGTGACGGCCTAGCTGTCCCACCACCGAAACCTCAGACATGCCCTCTTAAATTGGTCGTTTTAAATGCCAGATCACTGATTAATAAAATGCCTCTGCTCCAGACTATGGTTTTCGTCAACCGCCCAGACATTGTTATGGTAACTGAGACATGGGCATCGGCCTCTGTAGCTGACTCAGAACTCTCTGTTCTAGGCTATTCATGCGTTCGGAACGATCAAAACAATGGCCGTGGCGGAGGAAGCTGCATCTTTATTAAGCAGCCACTTGCAGTTCCCCCGTTGGACTATCCACAATTCACAGCGGTGGAGGAGAGCTGCTGACTACGAGTTGTTCTAAAAAACAAATACTCCTTACTTGTTGGCTGTGTTTATCGCCCACCTAATGCCAATACAGACTACGATCTTTGTCTCTCGCAGGCATTTAATGCCGCAGCTGACTTGAATCTTAAGTATTGCTTGATTGCAGGCGATTTTAACCTTCCTGACGTGCAATGGTTTCCACCATCCGGTCCTTCAAATTTCGAGAACTTACTTGAGGCAATAGATATCGGCATGTGGGATCAGGTATTCAATTTTCCCACTCGAGGAGCAAACATACTCGACCTAATTTTTTGTAGGGGATGCGAACCACTTTCAGTGTCATCCTTAGGCGCACTTGGGAGTTCAGAACATCCTACAGTTGTTAGTGAACTAGAACTGGAGGCGGCTAAAACA
This sequence comes from Ligula intestinalis, assembly GCA_036362985.1. Lineage (NCBI taxonomy): Eukaryota > Metazoa > Platyhelminthes > Cestoda > Diphyllobothriidea > Diphyllobothriidae > Ligula > Ligula intestinalis. The sequence goes on from JAYGXS010000052.1 coordinate 12,377, forward strand.
TTTTCCCAAAAGTATAGTCTTTATCATGACTTCCGATCAGCAAACACGGCTGACCTACTGGCACATCTAAACGCTCTCAACTGGTCTGAATTTTTCCAATGTTTGGATGTAAATCTTTGTACCGATGCACTATACAAAGTGTTGGATCCACTCATCATCCACTTTGTCCCCCGTAAGAAAGTAATACATGTCAAGGATGAAGTGTACCTTCCTCTATCTTTCCGTCGTAGGCTGCGTAAACTCTCTCGTCGTTTGCATCGGCAGAACGACACTTCCGTTCTACCCTTGATCACACTGATCTTTGAGCAGGCTAAGAAGCTCTCCGAAGAAAAGCAGGTAACCGATGAGGCTCTCTTCGCTGAAAATCCTTCCCTTAATGTTGCGAAACTCTTTTCGCGTACAGTAAAAGTGCAGAGGAAAACGCAACACCCCATACTTCAAGATGCTTTAGGAAACCCCATAGCTGACGCTAAGTTGACCGCCGATAGCTTCAATGCGTTCCTATCCAAAACGTTTAGTGAAAGCTCGTTTGCTGCACCTCCGGTTATCCAGGCTTGGACGGGTGCCATACTCGAAACCATAAGTTTTACCGTCTGGGATGTGACTGTAGCCATTCCTCGTTATCGTCAATCATATAGTCCAGGACCAGCTGGCGTCCCAGTTAGCCTTCTAAAAGCTAAAGCGAATGATATCTTTCCGTCTATTCTTTGTAGGGTATTTAATCTTGCTCTTGAGAGCGAAACCTTTCCTTCGTTGTGGAAGGAATCGCACATAATGCCTATTCGCAAGCATGGCCGATCGACGTCATTCGACAACTTTAGGCCAATAAATACACTTCCCGCAGCCTCGAAAATCTTGGAGACCTTAATCAAAGAAAAGATGATGCGTCACTTGACAGAGAACAACCTGCTCCATACAGCTCAACATGGCTTTATCGAGAAACGATCTTGTGACACCTGTCAGCTCTCTTTCTTTGATTATATGCTGCAATCTAGAGACAGCGGTTTTACCACTTATAGCGTTTATTTTGATTTTACTGAGGCCTTTGATCGGGTCGATCATAACCTCCTCCATCTGAACCTAGCCTCCTTCGGCATAGGTAGCAAGCCTATGAACTTCATATCTTCCTATTTGGATGCTCTCACACAACGAGTAAAAATTTCAAATGTTATCTCCAACCCCACGCATGTGAGGAGTGGAGTTATAGAGGGTAGTGTACTGGGTCCGCTCCTATTTTGCCTGTTTGTCAACGACGTTTCAGATTTTCTTCAGCATGGCAGACCCTTCATGTACGCTGATGATTTAAAAGTTGCTTGTCGATATAAACCGGCAGATCGCAACATCGTGCTCGAGCTGATAAAAAAGGATCTTCAGGCCTTCGCACATGGCGCCTCACCCTTTCATGGCACAAATGTTCCGTTGTGGTTGTTGGTGATGATCATCAACCGGAATTAAGCGTTGACGGCCACGAACTAAATTTCCCAGGAGTTATCAAGGATTTGGGCATATCCTACTGTAATAGTCTCAATTTTTCAGAGCACTGTGCCCTGATAGTCTTGAAAGCACGCTGAACTACCGGATTTATCCTTAGAAATTTTAAGACTTTCAAGGTTAGAACTAGCCTTCATAATATGTACGCGAGACCTAGTCTTGAATACTGCTCGCCCCTATCCAGTCTTCTGCGCACTAGTGAACGGAAGAAAATAGAATCGGTGCAGCACTTCTTCACTAGAAGAGTTTTCACTACAGAACACCGTAACTTAACCTACCAACAAAGGTGCGAACTTATAAAGCTGGATCCCCTGTGGCTTCGTCGATTGCAGAAGGGTCTAATTTTACTGTTTAAACTTTTGAATGGTCAAACCTTTAATCCCCTTAGTACAATAAGGCAGATTGAGCACTCTCGACGCGCCAGTCATCGAGACGTATTTTTATTTCTTGCTATGGCACGTACAGTTAAGTACCGGCAATTATTTTCAGTAAATGCCATATCAGACTTACTAATGTTGGGATTACTCACTCCATACTCAACGGCTGAGGAAAACGGAGGATTAGCCAAACATATGGAAGGCAGATTTCAATTCAATGAATAATGCACTATCGACCGTGAATCGGGACTGCCTACTCAAGGGGGATCCGGAGGAGGATTGGAGATCACTCAAGAGGGTTGCATTAGATCTGCTTAAGCGCTTTTGTCCGGTCAAGGTACACAAGACGACTAGTCGTCCTGCCTGGTTGACGAGAGACCTGCCACATTCCTAGCCGTTGCCGGCGGCCCGCCAAATTTCCAGCCTTGCTTTATATGTTCTCAAACACATAAAGGGGCCAGTTGTCCCCGTCTACTATCCATGAGCGTCGCTGATAGATGGAATTGTATGCACGAACACAAGACATGCTTTATCTGTCTCGATAATACGCATTTTGCCCTGGTGTGTAGGCAAAAGGAACGTTGTGAGTGTACAGGACGTCATCATACACTTCTGCAAACGATCAGCAAATATTGCGAGACGAGGGAATTTGCGCCCTGAGTAGAATCGCATACGTACCATCACGACTAGGTGTTATTCCTATCAAGCTAGCAACACCGACCGGAACTATCGAAACATACGCATTCTTGGACAGTGGCTCTGATGTCACGTTAATAAAACGAGAGCTCCTAGTTAACAGCGGAGTCTTCACCAAGTCGACGGCATCGACGATCAACACATTAAGTGGGTCTATCGAATGTAACTCGGAAGTCAGAGATGTAAGACCGCTGCCCATGAATGAAAGCGAATCAGTTGAAGTCGAAAGGGCTCTAGTAGTTTAAGACTTGCCACTGCGTGCGGAACCATCCATTAAGAAGTTGGCATCGTCATGGTCACACCTGAACGGTATAATGCTTGACGAGCTTACGGATCGTAAGGTCGGCATACTTTTTGGAAACGACGTCGTGGAAGCTCATTGGGTACTTGACCAACGTCTGGGTGGAAAACGAGAACCGCTTGCTGTGAAAACTTTGCTTGGATGGATGTTGCTTGGATCTTTGCGCGACAGATTGGAAGGTGACTCTATCTTTCACTGTATTTTTAATCAAGAGAGAGAGGTGACAGAAGACATCAAACACTTATACGACTCTGAGTTTTCGGACACGTCTGCAACGATTGCGAGATATTCGTTGGAGGATGAACGGGCTCTGATTATGGCACGTTCGTCCATTAGGCACATAAATGGGCATTTCCAACTGTCGCTACCTTGGAGAAATCGTGCGTCGAAGTTCCCGGAAACGTATCCGTTGGCGTGGAAGCGACTGCTCCATCTCAGGAGTAAGCTGGATCGAAGGCATGAGTTACTTCAAAAATATGAGCAAACATTCAGTTCCTACAGGAAAAAGGGAAACATCGAGCGGACTGAGAGTAACAAAACATTTTCGGAACTAAGCCGTTGGTATTTACCTCGTCATCCTGTTGTAAACCCCCGAAAACCAGACGAAATCCGCGTTGTATTTGACTGTGCTTCAAAGTGCCAGGGCATGTCTATAAACGATCACCTCTACCAAGGGCCAGATCTAAACGCAAAATTAGTAAGCGTGTTGTTGGGTTTCCGGCTAGAACGAATTGCAGTGGCAGGGGATATAGAAGAGATGTTCTTACAAGTGAAAGTGCATCCGGTCGATCGACCAGCTCTGAGATTCTTGTGGTGGGAAAGTGAGGGGTTGGCCGGGGAACCAGTTGAGTTCCAGGGGACATCCCATGCATTCGGGTTAACTTCTTCGCTATTTATTGCAGCATTTGCGATGCGAAAAAACAGTTGAAGATTTCAGTTCATCCTACTCTTCATCAACTTGCGAAGCGATTCATCGTAGTGTTTACGTTGATGATTGTCTGCTTTCGTTAGGCGATGCGGATTCCGATAAATGTATTGTGGACGACGTTTGCACGCTACTATCTCATGGTGGCTTTCGGATGCGAAACTGGGTGTCTAATGACCGCCGCGTGCTGTCGCACATCAATGCCAGCGAAATCTCTTCTAATATGAGAGATATCGCTGTCAATACTCTATCAACTGAGCGAACCTTAGGACTGCAGTGGGATACGAATTCTGATATTCTCGCGATAAGCCTCGACATACCTATGAAACTGTCGACTCGTAGAGGCATCCTGTCTTGCTTGTCTTCTCTTTATGACCCTCTGGGTATCTTTGCTCCTTGGTTGATACCGGGAAAGCGCTTACTACAATCCTTATGCAAAAGCGGACTGAAATGGGATGAGCAACTATCCGTTATCGAGAGATCTCAATGGGAAAACTGGATCTCAAACTTACGGAGTCAAAATACGCTTCAGCTGGCTCGATGTCTTAAACCCAAAGGCATCAGCGATCCAATGCGGACCGAATTACACGTGTTTTGCCATGCGTCAGAAGTAGCATTTAGTGCAGTTGCCTATGCTTGTTTCAGTAACGAAACACGGAACTTACATTGTTCACTCCTTTGTTCAGAAGCACGCGTTGGCCTCTCAAAACCGTTTCTATACCACGATTAGAGTTGGCAGCTGCAACCCTGGCTGTACGCGTGGCTGACCTGATCCGGTCAGCTACCAGTACGTACTTTAAAAGTGTGACTTTCTGGACTGATTCTATGATAGTCTTATACTACATAAACAATGAATCAACCAGATTCTGTACATTTGTAGCCAATAGATTGACCGTTATTCGTGACTTGTCTGCAACTTCACAGTGGAGGTTTGTGGGTTCGGGTGTAAACCCAGCAGACATAGCTTCGCGAGGGACGTGCAACTTTGCGTTCTTGCCACAGTGGTTGCGCGGTCCAGACTTTTTAGTTCGACCGGAGAGCGAATGGCCTGCACAACCTTCACTGGTGTAGCCCGCGGATTTGGAATTCAAAAGAACGATTGCTCAAGTTCACGTGCTAAGCCAATGTGGAAGTTCGGATAAACTGGTTAACCGTTTTTCAAGTTGGACCAGATTACAAAGGGCCGTGGTCTGGCTCCTGCGTTTCAAGCAGTATATTATCGTTTCCGCTGGCAAGGATCCTCAAGAGACATTGATGAAGGGCTATATTCGAGTCACGGAGATGCGTCAGGCTATAGATGGTCTGATGAAGTACGTACAAGGTCAGTACTTTACTCAAGAATTAAGTGTTTTCAAATTTCTTCAAATGGATGTCGACGGTAGAAGAAAAACGGTTAGATCTAGCAGTTTGAAGTGCTTGTGTCCCATTTTACTGAATGGTACGATGCGCGTGGGTGGTCGCTTGAACTACTCGACGTACAATGAGTCGTTTAAACATCCTGTAATTCTTCCAAACCGTCATCCCGTGACAGATTTAATAATCAACTACTTCCACGAACTAGAAGGACACTGCGGGATGGCACAAGTATTGGGGGCTATCCGTCAAAAGTTTTGGATCATGAAGGGAAGCGTGTCAGTTAAGCATGTAATTGGTGCATGCTAATCATGCAGACGTAAATTGATGCCACCCCAAGGACAGATGATGGCCCCTCTTCCCCTACAAAGGACAGAAGTGGGATGGTATCCCTTCAAGTGTGTTGGGGTAGACTATTTTAGATCCTTTATGACGAAGCGTGGGCAGTCTTATGAAAAACGTTATGGTTGTCTGTTTAGTTGCTTACAGACCAGAGCCGTCCATCTTGAGATATCTTTCTCTCTTTCCACCGATTCCTTTCTCCAGTGCTTAATGAGGTTCGTTAGTAGACGAGGAAAACCGACTGACATCTATAGTGACAATGGAACCAAATTCGTTGGGTCAGTTAGGGCGCTCAAAGGTGATATCATAAAGTGGGATCAAAAAGTAATATCAGATCAGTTACTGACCTCTGAAATACAATGGCATTTTAGTCCATCCGCAGCTAGCCATCGCGGAGGAGTATGGGAACGTGTGATCAGGTCAGTACAACGAATCCTCATTTCACTGTGTAATGAGCAATGCGTAAACGACGAGCGACTCGCCACCCTCTTTGTACAGTCAGAATGCATATTAAACAACAGACCGCTGATTCCACCCGCTTCTGATAGTAACGACCTTGAACCCCTGACACCTAACAGCTTGTTGTTAATGTGAGATAGCTTGGAGCTGCCCCATACTGACGATTTGGTTACGCAATATCATGCGGGATGGAAACAAGTACACTACTTGGCAGGCATCTTTTGGCGACGCTGGACTAAGGAATACCTGCCTACACTAAAACAGCGTACTAAGTGGCTTCGAGAGTCCCGAGAGCTGAAAGAAGGGGACGTAGTCTTAGTGTCTGGATAGTAGATACCTCGTGGAAAATGGCCTTTAGGAGTGATTGATAAGTGCGAAGAGAGTCTGAATGGTTTAGTTAGAACAGTGCAAGTAAGAACGGCGGGCGGTGTCGTAAAGAGAGACTTTCGTAAGATTTGTTTACTAGAGGGTAGAAAATAAACAGGGAAGTAAGGGACGTCGTGCTAGTGTCACGAGCAGATATAAAACTATTTTACTAGCGAATAGTTATGTGCTTTGCATGAGCTGAGTGTAGGTGAATTAACAGAGCCGACGTGGATGATGCGTGGAGAATTGGTGGGTGGTGTTATTTCCGGCTGAACAAGTTTGAAATTCTCCACATCTCTTCTCCTATGAGACTCCTGTCCGACCTACAAAATTATTGTTTACACTTCCCAAGGCTGTCCTCCTTCTCCCCGGAGTGCTGGCCTCCCATGACTCACTCTACTGCACATGACTGAATACTGCCCTCCCCAGGTCACGGCCCTTTGTTGACACTCACATTACGACCAGCTTGACGGCAGTGTCGACCCAGACGTCTGTTCTCCCCTTTGACCCAGTGCCCACGGCTGATCCGAGACCCACTCCTCAAGTCACCCCACCACAACTGTCTGTCAAGCGCTTGCATCGCCAATTTTGCCAACAAAACATTGTCTCTGTTCGCATCTGTCCACTCTCCCCACCCTTGGACTAGTGCATTCAGACCAATGGGAGCCCCCAGGAACCGACTCCTGGTATCCTATAAAACCGGACCCATACCCCTTTGACGGATTCCATTTGCTCTTGAAGTGGAATATCCATTGTTAAGGTTTGTGTATTTATTTTGTACTATTTTCTCTTAATAGTACCGTACCACTTTGATAGTTGTTATCACTGGTTTGGCGTACGCGTGACTACTGGATACAGTAGAAGAAAGCAAAGGACGAAACAACTACTATAAAAAAATACGGTGATAGACACAATGGTCAAAAACAGAAAATCGAAAAAAGAGGAAAAATGATATAGACTCAAAAAGTCCCGATATCCTTCTGTAGCAGTAGTTAACTAACGACTTGCAGAAATGGTGTTCTTGGTCAGAATTGATGGCCTAACTAGCTCGTCCAGCAATTCACCAATCAAAAATAAGCGCGTCCAAAGAGCGTTCGGAAATTAAAAGGTCTCGTTTAGCCCCTTTTGACTTCAAGCACTCTCAGATTAATCACACGAAAAGGTACTTCGTGGCATAAGTAAAGTTGGAGTGGAAGTGTTATTCGCTTAAACAAACATGCATGCACACAAATACACAAGGTCCATGCAAAAGTGAAATTAGACGTATAAGCCTACAAATTCGATAAAAACTGCTTTTGAGACTTTTGGACACACCTGTTTTAGCAGTAACAACAACAAGTCCTATATAATGCTGATTGAAGCACTTCGAGAAATGACGCCGGAGATGAATAATAATTGCTAGCATGCGATTTTAATTACGTGTTCCCTATGCTTTTTGTAGATACTTACTAGACTTTATGTCTACAAAACGTGTTAGACAATGTGAAACTCAAAATTTCAGACGTAATAACTAAACTACTGCACTCGGTCGATGGAAACATGGTAAAAGTTGATAAGCAATGACATAAAGATTAATGATACGACCACTTTTATTCAGCAGTAGCCAAAAATTGACTTGCAATGAAGAAGAGCTGACCAAAAGTGCTGGCCAATTTCAGTCTTTCAAATCCGCGTTGACTGTAGGTCGCTTGTGTTGCAGAGACTGCCAGTTGTTACTGAGCCCCATAACGATCTCGTACAGAGCCGTTAGACAGGGCAATTTGATATAAGAGCAATGCAATCCCTGCCATCAAACGTCACCGGCCTACGCCGCGCTGGGGATGGGGCGAGGCGGGCGATCCAGGACCAAGGGTGAACTAAATTTACGGTACAAATTTCTCGAAATCCACGTTTTTGTCAAAAAGTATAAATAACCATTAGTTTGCGTATTCTTCTTTGATAAAATAATCCTATCGGAGGTTGAAACGGGAAAACGGGGGCACGCGCTGCGAAAATATTTTCCGTTGGCCCTGTCGAATTCAGTCGATGTGCCACTGAATTCCCTCCTGGCCTCGGTGATTTCGATGGGGCCAGGTGGAGCTGGTGCTGGCAGGGATATAACCGCAGAAGTCACTTAAGCACGTGCCACGTGAAAGCTGCCGGAAGATTGTGTGTTGTTGTTCAAAAGTGAACAAACAAGACACATAGTACATTAAAAAAGGAGATCAGATGTACACACCTCAAAAGCAGAAGTACAAGAACCTACATAGTTAAGTGGCGAGGGTCATTTTTTGTTTATGCTAGCACTTTCGAGGTTTTAAGATACTTTGGTACGTTCTACCAGAATCTTTAAAAAAACCTTATTGAATACGTAAGAACACACTTTTTCAAAACGACACCTCTTCAGAAGGCCATAGGAGTAGAAACATTGATTCAGAAGTCTAGAAATTGGATACCTCAGGACCTGTGGTGTTTATGCTCCGTTATCACTCCAATGGTTTCATTTGCTAGTGCAGTGTCTTGCATGATATATATGCTGTCAAACTTTCTTGTACAAAGTCGCAAATAAACTGACGAATGGATTGTGTGCTCCCGGACAAAACGTTTTCCAATGGGAATTCCTATTCATTCATGGTTTCGGCTTACTTGAAAAACCTTCAAGTGGTTGGTGCGTCAGGTTGCCTTTCTGTCAAATTGGTAGTTCTAGCATTCGTGACTGACGCAGATGGGAGGAAACCTAACCAAAGTCATCCCAGGTATTTACATTGGGGCCAACGAAAATGCTAAAAACGAAGAAGAACTAATTGCCAATTGTATCTCAAATATCCTCTCCGTTCAGACTACTGCTGCGGAAAGTATGAAGGTTGGTCTTTCTCCTATAGCGATCAGCACCACTGCTTATTTTCTGTCCCTCGACCAAAATTTTGTATACCTTAACTTCACCAGTTTTCATGAAGCGCTTAATATTTTGGCGTTCAACCCGGTTATTTTTAGTCTGCTCCTTTCGGCCATGCAGGTTTGAAATCTAGCCTAAACTTTTTGCAGACTAACCGGTTAGCCTGTGACAAGTCTTGAGACTGGCTCTGGAAGCACGGTCCCCCCAGTGGTGCCTAGTCAGCTACATATATAATTATGCACGCACGTGCTTGAAAATCTGAGTTGATTGCTCAGAGCCAGACAGAGCCTAGCACAATGTTATTAGGGTAGCAGCATCTCATCTGTGGTATTGTATTCTCATTTGCAATAATAATTGTTGAACGTAAAATGAACTGGTTAATAACGCTTTCGTTTTGGAATATTGAGGTAGATAGACATTCCGAATACTGTCATATAGTAGCTAGTCCTGCTATTTACTAGGAAACATGGGTCTTTTTCGACATTTCATTAGAATAGTAAGATGATTGTATGGCGTTGCAGGTCGCTATAACTGCCTTTGACGCAAACTCTTAGAAATTATCAATATTTCTTGTGTGTTTTTTTAAACCAATTTCAATTTCATCATCAGCTTAAGGCACTAGTACCCGGATAATCAAACCATCGCTTTAATAGAGTATTTGGAGGCCCCTACTTACATTCTGGTTCGACAGTCAATTTCGGTTAAGGGTATGTGCTGCTAGTTACTGATTGGTACCACAGCTCAGAATGGCGTGACTGCTCGCTGGACTCTTCACCGAATATGACTGAATAGGCGACACTTAGGAGTTTATGTTCCAGACGTTTGCGTTTCAACAGCTTATGCTTAATGTTATATCTGTAGACATTTCCCTGGTGACTTCTACAGTTAGCTTTTTGTTTATGATTAAGGCAGAAACCTTCCCGCTTTATTAACGCCTTTTGTTTCGGAAGACCATTCATAAAATTGCAAGCCTTATTTCACCATTTCCCGTTAGCTTAGGTATTTGAGCACGCGGATGCACTTTGTTAAACTAGGAATTACTCTGGTTTTTTCGTGCGATTCCGACTTAGCATAACTGACATCATTGGCTCTGTATAGGTTATCACTCCTTTCGATAGTAAAAGAATAGGTCTGGTGGGCAAAAACAGCTGAGACTAACTAGTGTATCTCCGCCGCCTGTTGACGCTAATGTAATCTGCTTTATGCAGTAGGGAAGAAGTAGCAGTTTAAGTTTTTAATGACAGTAGATTTGCGTCGGGTTATGTGCTTCATGCAATCTAATTGGCAATCGGTCTTATGTAGTCCTGTACCTAAATTGCAGTAACATCTGTGAGAGTTAGGCCAATCTAGCCCCAGCCATCTTCACTATAATTCAATGAACGTGCTCATGAACACCAACTCGAAGCTTTCTGTATGGGTAACACACAGTTCCTACATAGACAATCTAGCGAATTTTTGGCGCTTAGGCACCATAAAATGTCTTCACAGCCACCCAAAATTTCTTAGCAGGTCTATTTATGAAAACACTAACCACACTAAGAAACAGTTTCCGCTTCTTTAAGTAACTCAGCGCCTAGTTGACCAGGAAGGACGGATCTGGTCACCTCTACCTTCGGCTCATATGTATAACACGAATATTAATTTTTTTATTAATATCCGATTTTAAAGGCACGAAAAACCGACATAAGTAGGCGCCGGGAACGCTCACAGAGGCTGCCCTAGGGGAAAGATGTCAGTCGCCTTAGTTATCAAAACAACTTTACCAGCCTTCTGCATTTCCGTCCACAGGAATCGTAATTATGCGCGGTTACTCACAATTCCACTTGTTACCTGCGAACTTGTACTTTCTACGGCTGTCGTTATGCCTTATCTAGCCGGACTCGGTGATTTGTAAAACCGTACTATTATGCGTGTGACTATCTGCGGCCGTATTAATGGAGGACTTCGACCAGGTTGAGTCATCCCCTTCAACCACTCCAGGCGGATAGATGCAAGGCCGCCGGATAAAAGATAGCGGCAATTAACTCATACAACAGTTTAAAATTTCGCACTGTTTCGTTAAATTGCCTCAACCCTCACTCCCCCTTCCTTCCCATACGTTGGTTCAATGCAGTGTCCTTTACCGGATCATTATTTAAACTAAACTATGATCCTTACGGTTATACCATTCATTCTGTGAAATTTCAAACTGTTGTATATTCTCCTCGTGATCATCCTCATGCAGCGACAAGATACAGCTGAGAAGCTGTCACGAAATTTATTGATGTCAATAAATCCTGCCGTATACGCCTGTTTTAAATTTTTCCTATAGGCTTTATTTCAGACTTTCTATTTTTCCTCTTTCAGTCACAAAACCATATTTGCTACCACGTCTGTGTCCGCGAGTCTGATGAGCAGAGTCTGCTGCGGGTCGTGTCGGACACCAATGACTTCATACATTCAGCACGAGTCGACTCAGGCAATGTACTTGTTCACAGGTATGTTTCAAATACTCGTCATTACGAACACTACCCTTAGCTACCAACCGGTGTTTCATCACTTTCGCGGCAATTCATGTCGCAGTTGCATGACTGACTATCGTTACTTACTTACTTGTTAGCCTAGTCAGGGTGCGCCCACAGATGGCAGACCGCGAGTGACCTTCAGCGAGGACTATCTGTGAAATAAGCAGGCCCTCGGATCCGCCGGGTAAACGGCTCTCGGGCTTATGTAGCGGTAACAACTTAAGGCGTAAACTAGAATGGATCTGGAAAATCTTGTTTGTATTTTCTTTAAATTCCAAATAAGTAGCCGTACTGCAGCATGACTAACGTAAGTCACCACGGCATCCAGCGTAGACCTAGCACCTCAATGCTTAGGCAAGTGGTGGGATGGAGATAGCCTCCCTCCAATGCAAGGACTCGAGAAAGCAATAGCTTCCTCTAACCACCCTCCATCCTCCTCCCCCATCACAATCGCCCAGCGACTCAGCTTAATCAAGTTATGAAAGGACAGGAGGGCTATAGTCCGCGTGTCCTGGTTGCGTTTACCAAGGAGGAGCAAGACACAGCAGCGGACTTATCGTACCCTAATCGAAGAAATTCACGCAAACATTAGCTTGAATATGCAGAACCGGATGCAAGCATGCGTAGAACATTAAGTTGACACAAAACGACAGAATGACGATGGTCAGCCTGCAGTGACTATTGCTTCACGCAGCTGCTAGAACCCCGTTCAGAAGTGTAGAGACCGACTCGTGTGTGGCACTTGTAGAGGGGCATTTCAAGCCATGCGGCCTTATATGAAAAGGAAGAAGTAAGGACAAGATCTACTCTGTTCGGATTGAGTGATTAGCATAAGTCACCAAGACCGCCGAGATTTTCACATTTAGGTCAAATGAATTATGCAAATCTGTCGAATCTCTATTAATAAAGCGTTCCTAATAGTCAACTAGTAGATTCTAGATTGATTGCTTAGGAAATCCTGCTTGAGCTGTCAGCTTACTGTATCAGAATTGGTGGATTACATACATTGAAGCAGGATAGGCGGGTAAGTTGACCCAAGTATGCTTAAACTCACGGTTCCCACTGGGGTCTCGTAGGCGAGTTAGTTAGAGCGTTGGCTGTACTAAAGCCTTTCCATTGCTGGCGTGGGTTCGAATCCCACCGGGGCCGCTAAGTTTTTCTACAATTGGGTCAAATGGATCATTGAAAATACCGGTTAGCATTTAATGAGATAAGTTAGCTACTGTAGATCCTGTTCCGCAGGAAGTCCTGTCACCCATATCCTAAGAAGATCACAGCCAACCGGTTGGTTTACACCTTTCCTCCACCGGTGTCAGGCAAATGTGCAAGGCTCGACTCCTCAGCATACCTCAAAAGCACTCCCATATCCCTTCGGTTTCCTGGCGATTGTTTAACCGAATTGTGCAGGGCTTTCAGATTCGGTCTCAATTGTAGTCTGAGCAGACAAAGCTAACTGTATAGCATACTTTCAATTTTTACGACTAGAGCTGTTATCAAAGGCCAGACACTTTTTACCTGATTCTCTGCGGCAGTGTGTTGTTGCTGCGAGCGCTCCGGATGACCAAGGTGAAGCGCACATTTTAGCTTCTGGTTACTGGCTGAACCGAAAGTTGCCGTCTGTTTCCTACAAGGTTTCTGAGATTTTAGTCGCATCGTGCATGTAAGGGGTTAGGAATTGGTGCGTCACTGCGATTCGTGGAATATTTTGGCGTCACAACGTCATGGGTCACCGTTGGTGTATAGCTCGCGTTCGACTCCAGTTTTCGCTTGACTCGAACAGTAGGGATGAGATCGACCCCAAGGTTTAAGTTCCCGGGCATTATCCTAGGTGCAATGACTGGAATGTTCTCAAGACGACCACGGCAACAGTAGCTTATGGAGCCCCACGCATTAATCCCTAAAACCTGCACATTTTCCTACGAAAATGATGTTTATGTCGGGTTTTATGGGCGGAGAATTAGGACGCGCAGTGGAATCTACTTTAATAAATGCTAAATACATTTTTATTTTACTGTATTTGGAAGTGTTGTTGATTTATGTCTGTAGATTTTCCTAATCTGTATTATCGTTTAACTTATTGCGGAAAAACCCGATTATCAAACTGCAGGTTTATTGAATTTCCCGAAAAATTGAAGTGGTGGTTAGGAGGTCGTCTACTTCAACTTACCTCTGGTCCAACTTACCGCTCTGGAGTTAGATTAGTAAAGTCCGCGGCGTGAGGTGCCGCGCACACCTTCAATTTACATGTGGAACAACCTGCTCCCAGCGGCCGCGGGAAGCAACTTCGACTACACGTTTTCACTTTACACTTACTTATTAAAATGTCCTTATCTGCCTATCCTATTTATTCACCCCACAAAACTCAATAACTACCGTTTTTGCAGGACAAAATGCTGGGACTAGGGGTATATGAGTGGGGCTACATAAGCTACTTTTACCACGACCACAACTGCTGGCTAACTTTGTTGCATTGTGGGCTTACCCAGGCCTGCAATGACTGCTCTTTCGTGCAGTTGCAAGGACCCGGTTCAGAGACCGATTCGTGTGTGGCACGCGTAGAGGGGCAGTTAATGCCTTCTGTCGGCTTCCTTGGCCTTCTTGGCGCTTGTAACAAAACGCCCCCGGGAGGTTGTCAACTGGCCGAATACCTCTCTCCTCCTCCTCCTCTTCAGTGCGGACTGTACTCATAGTTTACTGTTGTTTTTTTACCGGTCGCATAAGGATTTCCAGACTATCCACTGAAGACTGGCGTCACTCACACACGTGAAACTTTGGGTTGCATTGTTAAGTCCCGTAAGTCATTGCACCCACTCTCATTTTAAGTCTTCTTGAAGTTATTTTAGATTTAGACTAGAGAATCAGACAGATACGATAAGTACTGGATCAGGCCTGTCGTTGCAGATGTTAGCTGAAATTCTTAAATTTGTTTAGATTAGAAAGGATTTCATAGGTGGAGCTGTCATGCAGTATAGTTCGGGCTGTTCTAGAGATAACCAAGTTGTCTATAGTGAACTGGTCTATGAAGTTATTAAGCACAAAACGGTTTTTCGTGCACGGAACAGTGTTTTTGAGCTTATGTCAATTTCTTTTGGTTAATACTGAGAGGAGATTTTCATTGGGATTGAGATCAGGCCTATTCACGAGAATGAAACGTGATTTGCAGGCTGCAGGCACAGACTGTGGTCCGAAAAACGTAGCATGGTAGTTGTAAGCGGTTAGGCGGAGCATTATCTTGTAACTTTACGGTGTCCATTCAGCGTTGGTGAATGCCTTTGTAACCGAGGGCATCCTTTATGAATTCGATTAACACATTGCTGTTTATAGTGTCTGTTTTTCGACTGCCAGGTCGGTCGGTGACCGAATTTGCTGGGCATCAAAATCACCAGGCGTAGAAATTTCTTGAAGTTTTCTGACGGCACAGTGTGTTTTCGCAGAAAGTTCTTCCCACTTATAATCACCTGGCCCGAATTCAGAGGCTTGTCTAAATTTAAATTTCCAGACTGAACATCTGTTGTCAATAGACTCCTGAGCAAATAAAAACGTTTTGCCAGTTTCCTACTTAGATGTCACTTCTTAATGACATTTCGTTGTTAGAGGTTGGATCCCTTCATCCGTTTTCTAATCATTTGCAAATAGAAAATTGACAAAGGCCCCATGTGAATAATCCTAAGGGACATATCATTGGTGAATTTGTAAATTACAAGAACAGCAGGATTTATTGGATCCACAAATTTCGGGAGCGCTCATCAGCTGCTACCTCTGTCTAACTTGAATGACGTAAGAGAAATACAAAATCGAATTCAAGCAGAAAAATCGATATAAACTGCAAGGTCATAGGATGTGGCAAAGAGGCAAAATCAATAACGCAGAAAATTTAAAACGTACATAAATTATACAAAGTAAAAACAGATATACCTTTCGCCGGAAATTACTCAAATGAATATGTAATAAGCCTGCAGAAAATATCTTCCCCTTGAACCCAGATGAATTTATCTTGAATCTTTCGGATATTTAACTCAACAAGTTGCAAAAAGTGGCCCTTTCATTAGGACTTGATTTCTGTTTGCCTAACAAACGAATAAATCTAGTAGACGTTGAAGCACAATTTGAGGGTTTGTACGCTCAAAGTTCTGACTTAAAACCCCGTTCCACTGATGACCAGGGTTAGATGAAAGCAAAATTTGTGGACATCGCATATCAGTTCCATAAAGCTCCTATAACATAACGCTCTCCCATCACTTAAGAACATACAATTCCTCTTTTTGCGTTGAAGCACCACAAAGAAATAGTTATTTCTAAACCGGACAAGGGGCATGGTGTGGTGATTCTCAATCACAGGGATTACGCTAATTAAAATGGAAGCCATCTTAAATGATTCCAGTAAATTTCGCCTAGAAGCCCAAGGCAAAGAGGAAACTAAGGCACTGGAAGACTCCGCTTTTGATCGATACCAAAACTGCTGTATCCCTAAAACTTAGAGGTTCCTATATCCCACGACTATATGGACTACCTCAAACTCAAAAACGGTATCCCTTTACGACCCATTCCTTCCATGTATAACTCACCCTTTCATAGACTAGCGCAGTGGCTCGTAAAGGAATCAGAGCCAATTCGCAAGAGATTTTCTACTGATACATTAAACGGCAGTTTTCAATTTATTGACGAAATTAGACACCATAATATTTCAGACAAATGCATAATATCCTTGGACGTTGAGTCATTATTTACCAACGTACCCCTGGATAAAACCATAGAAATCATTTGTTCTTATTCCTCTGACACTCGCCTGTCCCCTCAAATACTTCAAGATTCATTACAACTGTGTTCAAAGGATGTCCAATTTTTGTTCGATGGCCAACTATATCGACAAATTGACGGAGTCGCAATAGGGAGCTCACTTGGACCAACCTTTGCTGACATATTTATGGGCCATTTAGAAAAAAAGGTATCTTCAAAATTGGACAAGATAACACCCTATAGGCGATATGTTGATTATTTTTTCGTAGTTGTCGACAACCTAAAGGAAGCTAAAGAATTATTGTCTGAAATGAGCAATTTGCATCCGAAGATTGAATTAAGTAATAGAGGGGAATATGCGAGTTCCAGGCGGCAGTTCAGAAGAAGAAGATGCGATCACTGGAACATGAACGAGAGAACCAGCTCTCCTTCCTCGACGTTAACTTGTTCAGACAGGACGATGGTTTCCTTACACGAACGGTCTTCCATAAGAATACATAAAAAGGTCATTACTTGCATTATCTAAGTTTTTTCCCCATCCAATGGAAACACAACTTGGTTTATACCTTTTTCCAGAGGACCAGAAAAATCTGTTCTATGGACACATTGGACGCCGAATTAGGAAGTCACAAAGATACCTCACTGCAACGTGGATACCCAGCTCAGTTTATTGACACATTTCTTACGACCCAAAAGGACGGAAAAGTTAGCTCCAAAAGGCCTGTTTTCGTTTCCTTGCCCTTTAAAAGTAATAGCATATTAAAAACCATCAAGAGATGCTTGCTTAACACCATTAATAGAACTTACTATGCTGCCGAGCTCATATTTTGCTCTCCAACTCAGGCCTTACCAATCCCTGGTGCGGATGCAAGTACATAGGGCGAACGCAAAGACAACTGGCAGCCAGAGCTAAGGAGCACTTGCCTAGTTGGCTTTTCAAACAGGAACACAGAACGCCTCGTTCCTCTATTACAGAACATTTGTTAAATACGGGCCATTCTGTGGACCCTAAAACTTCTTTCCGTGTACTTTTTCGAGCACTTACAACTCCTACCTTGCGCTACCTGGAGGCAGCCTATATACGGCGGTGAAAACCAGACCTATGTAAACAGTTGGAGCATGTGGTTAGTCTAGCTTTACCCTGGCAAAATCCGGCTCCCAGATTTACACAGTTCCCTTTCTTATTTTTTCTGCCTTAGACGTTTTTCCCCATTTTTGCTGCCCACAGTGTTTTGACTTTCCTACGTTATTGATTAACCTCTTGGCCACATCCTATGACCTTGTAATTTGTATCGATTTTCCTGTATGAATTCCATTTTGTATTTCTCCCACATCATTCTTGTTATGCAATGAGAGGTAGCAACTGATGAGCGCTCCTGAAATTTATGGATCCAATAATTCCTGCTGTTCTTGCAATTTGCAAATTTGCACCTGGGAAAATCTGTTTCAAATATAATTTGTGCTTTTTAGTTTACTACGAACGAAATCGTCCTGATAGCTCCACCTCGCTTAATACTAGCCATTATTCTATCACCAATAATTCTTAAAAAAAGTGGCCTGGCTAATATTTAACATATTAACTGGCGACTAACGCCGGAGCCATTTAATTGCCAATATGTGCTCACGAATTGAGGCCAATGTTCGCATTCTAGGGACGTGTATATTTTAAGAATAAGAAGCTTTATCGAACACCGGAATCATGATTTTATTGGTCTGAGCT
>JAYGXS010000052.1:42921-63441 GCA_036362985.1 Ligula intestinalis
CTCGATCGACGTAAACGGTTTGAATTTCTCGTCCTCCGTGGGAAATATTATTTTCGGGATTTCAGTCCATCTAGCACTCGGGCAGACTTTCGTTGTTAGTGATTGGATTCGATTTCGCAATAACTCCAGCCTCAGAAGACACGGCAGGACATTAGTCAACACGAGCAACATCTCCGTAACATCTCCTTTTGTCAACAATTCTCCCGGATTCCAGCTCTCTACAAACGGCTGAGTCGTTTCAATGACCTTTTCATACAGTTGAATGCTTTATTCATATTGCATAGAGCTTTAATATCGTTTACCCTCACTGCGATCTATTATGGGAGACAAAAATAAACGTATAGATCAGCTTGTAAAAGTTTCGGCGCCAGAGGGACTTGAACCCAAAACCTCTGATTCACTGGCATCGGTCGTTACAATTATACCACCGAGGGATACAGTTGACGCCGATTTAATTTGGTTTAGAAGCCCTAGCCTAATTTGGAGGGCAGAAATCGCAAGGTTGATGCGACGAACTCATCCCCCTGCTAAAAGGGCTAGAAGTCCTCCGAGTTCAATCGACTCAAAGTACATCAAAGAAAGCTTAACATACACAGAAATTTTCCAAACCTTTTCCGTCATGCAGAAGGACATAGTAAGCCTGAACAAGGAGATAGGGAATCTTAAGACACATCTGCATACTTTAACGCATGGCACGATGTCGGAGAAGACAGAAAGCCGAGACAAGGCCAACGTAAAGAAAACCATAAAGGTTTCCATGCTCCATAAGCAAAATCCTTCAGAACCATTTGCGGAAATCGACCTCGTCGAAGAGTCGAAAGTCAACGAAAATGTAGATGGCCAGGGAATCGAACCCTGCATGTCGGACCAACAGGCGAACGCCGTTACCGCTAGACTACGAGACTACGTTAGGGCGTCTGAACATTTTATTTACTCAAGTAAAATTAATGGTCAATTTGTCGTCGACGAGGAACACCGTGATCAAAATCCTACCGAAACATCTGTAACTGTCTGCGGGACTGATATTCTGCGCCCAATTTCAACCCATGAGGAACTTTCCGAATTTAAATCCCCGCTAATTATAGGCTCATTTTCCGGACCAAAATTGCAGGATTTACCCAGCACAACAACTGCTCATATGAATGAACTGTCTGGCCTCACAAATCCTCATGGCCATAGCACCGAGGCCCCTACTGGAATCAGCCGGACTGTCCAACAAATTCCTCGAGACGCAGTTGAGGTGGATAGTACACTGTGCATTATTCTACATGGGCTCCCTGAATCAACTAATGGTAGTCCAAAGAGTAGAATAGACGAGGACACCAAGGCCTTAAGGGAGTGCGTAAAGGATGTAATTAGTGAGGAGGATGAATTTTTGATACTGAAGCATTTCCGAATAAACAGTAAGGACAACTCCAATTCTTAAGGGAGGAAACCCAGGCCGTTAAAACTAATTTTTAAGAGTAAGCTTCAGAGAGATCTCCTGCTTGAGCGAACGGCAGGAGGAATCTCCGACCACAAGACGGTTTTTTTCAACAGGAGTACACGGTAAAGGAGAGGATGAAATGGAGGACCTTAAAGGCGGACTTAGCCATCTTGAAAAAACAAGGAAAGAAGGGCCTGGAAATACGCAATGGGGTAATTGTCCGACGTCAAAGGCCCTTTCTGTGGAGGACACCCGTCATCCTAATAAAAGTCAGACGGCCGGGCAATTAACCCAACGCGAAAACCTCTACAAAATCAAGTTTTATTATGGAAATGTGCAAAACCTATTTAATAAACTTGACGAACTCAAAATACTTGTGGCCGAGCTACGTCCTGATGTAACTGCACTAACTGAAACGTGGCTAACCGAAGCTATACAAGACTCTGAAATTCGAATAGATGGTTATCAGGTGCTAAGATGTGACCGAAAAATAAGAAGAGGTGGTGGTGTTGCCCTGTATATAAGTAGTACAGTTGACTGTATCCTCGCAGACGAATGTGCGAATGACAATGACCTGGAGATGATGCAGTGTAACTTATTGGTACCCAAAGCTGAAAATGTTACTGTCGCAGTTGTATACAGGCCTCCAAATCAACCTGTGGACAAAGACCAGCTGTTAGTCACCCGACTCCGGCGATGTGTCGGAAACAAGACAGTATTATTGCAGGCGATTTTAATGTTTCGTCGATTAACTGGGATCTGATGAACAGTAAGGGCCTTAGAAAAGGATTCGATCAAATGCTATTAGACATGACACTTGACGAATTCCTGTTTCAACATGTACGAACCACGACTCGAATGCGTGAAGGTCAGAGATCTAGTTGTCTGGATCTACTTTTTACCAAAAGCGAGGAAAGTATTGATGAAATAAATGTAGGTCCACCCCTAGGTTTCTCTGATCATATGACATTGATGTGGGAATCAACGCTGGTAGCTGCCCCCGAAAGAAGCTCCAAGCCATTTAGAAATGTCTGGCGGGGAAACTTTGAGGCAATGAAGTTGACGATTGGGCCTACAAGATGGACGGAATTATTCCGAGGGGGGTATAAATGAATGTTGGAATATATTTGAATCACGAATGAAAAACTTGATCGAATTGTACTGTCCTCTCAAGAAATGTTCGACGGGCAACAGGCAAAGATAGCTGACAAAAGCGGTAGAAAGGAGATCCGTAAGAAACACAAGCTGTGGAAGATATTTCAACAAACGAAGGATCAAAAGAAGCTCCAGGAGTATATACAACAACACAATTTCTGCAAGAAAATCATTAGAGCAACACGAGCCACGTATGAACTACGACTCCTGGAAGAGGCGCCGCAAAAACCCAAAGCCTTCTACTCCTACATCAGAATTTTTACAAAGAACCGTGACCATCTCGCAACTTTAAAAGACAAAACAATGAAACTGTGAGTAGTGGCCCTCAAAAAGCTGATCTTTTTTCAGAATTCTTCCAAGGTGTCTATAACACGGAGCCACCTTTCCAGCCACACCCTTTTCACAAGCCGTCAACAACTCGATTATAAACACAGTATTATTTACACCGCAGACAGTTTTGGCAGAGTTCAAGAAGTTGGATCCGGCCAAGTCACCTGGACCGGGTGAGATCCCAGGGGGTACTTCTACGCGAACTATCTGAGAAATTAGCGGAACCACTCAGTATAATTTTTCGAAAATCGCTCGAAACTGGTAAACTACCTAAAACATGGAAGTTGGCAAATGTCGTACCCATCCATAAAGGAGGATCACGACTCTATCTCACCAACTACCGACCGGTTAGTTTGACGTGCATCTGCTATAAGCTGATGGAACGGATAATCAAAAAATCGATTTTATCGCTCGATTAATTTCGCCGCCCAATTGGCTCAGTCCAGCATGGTTTCTCTGAGAAGATTTTTTGTCTTACAAATCTTATCACAACGCTAGAACACTGGACAAGATCCATGGATGAAGGACACCCAGTAGATGTTATTCATTTTGACTTCACATAGGCGTTTGATCGAGTTCCACATCAGCGACTCATCCAAAAACTAACCGACTTTGGGATGACAGGGAATTTGAGTTGACCCAAGTGTGAAAAACTAGGCGTTTGGCGGGATTTGAACCCGCGCATCAGAGAAAGCCTTTGCCGGAGGCTAATGCTCTACTGCTAAGCTACAAACGCCCGCTTCACGCCATGAGTTTAATCACACTTGGATCGATATTACCCGCTCAACTTTTCGCTCATATGGAATCCACCAATACGGGAGAAAGTTGACTGCCCAAGCAGGATTTCCTAAGCAATCATCTAGAATCCACCAGAATGACTGCTAGGCTGACTTAATTATTAAGTTGGTTTGGCAGATTTGCTTAATTTGAGTTGACCCAAGTGTGAAAAACTCAAGGCGTTTGGCGGGATTTGAACTCGCGCATCAGAGAAAGCCTTTGCCGGAGGCTAATGCTCTACCGCGAAAAGTTGAGCGGGTAATATCGATCCAAGTGTGATTAAACTCATGGCGTGAAGCGGGCGTTTGTAGCTTAGCGGTAGAGCATTAGCCTCCGGCAAAGGCTTTCTCTGATGCGCGGGTTCAAATCCCGCCAAACGCCTAGAGTTTTTCACACTTGGGTCAACTCAAATTCAGCAAATTTTCCGAACCAACTTAATAATGACAGGGAATCTCCTGAACTGGATTAAAGACTTCCTTGGTGACCGTAGTCAAAAAGTTACTGCAGGTGGCTACTGTTCAGCGTGGGCACCTATCAAAAGTGGAGTTCCACAAGGGTCAGTTCTTGGGCCGCTCCTTTTCATCATCTACGTAAATGACATCGTGCGAGAAATTAAATCTGACATAGTACTCTTTGCTGATGATCTCAAACTGTGCAGGGAGATAAAAGACGAAAGGGACTTCCAAATATCACAAGAAGATATAGACCGACTGCACTCTTGGAGCGACAGTTGGTGCATTAACGTCAACGCCAAAAATGTGTAGTAATGTACATGCTATCAGCAAGACGACGTAGAACTGCACTCTCGTGAAATTATATTTTGGGAGGCCAACCACTCGAAACCGTAAGTGAGCGAATAGAGCTGTGTGTTCTTATTAAAGACTACCTAAGTGTCAACGCACAGTGCTTCAAAGCCGCAGAGAGGGCAATGTAGGTCATGGGCGCCATTCGAGGGACGTTCGTTAACCTGAATGCTGATATCTTTGTAAAAGTATGTGGAACGTTCGTGCGGCCGCATCTGGAATATGCGATACAGGCTTGGTGGTCCTGGATTCAGAAAGACATGAGGATTCTCGAACGTGTTCAACGACGTTCTACCAAGGTGGTCCCTTAACTTAAGCAGTCCACATATGAACAGCGGTTGACTGCTTTAAATCTCTTTCGCCTCCATTATAGACAAGACAGAGGGGACCTTATAGCAGCTTTTCAGTTACTGAGGGGAACTGGTCTGGATGTCAAATGGGAGGATCTCTTTCAAATGGCCCCAAGAAGGAACCTCCGAGGACATGACTGCCAGTTGAAGAAGGAACTAAGCCGAACAAACCAATGTTCATCTTTCTTCTCCCAAAGAGTCATTCGACAGTGGAACTCCTTGCCCGAGTCTATTGTGCATGCACCCACGGTTGACGTCTTCAAGAGACGTTTGCATAACCATACGTTAACACCTTACACTTATTTGACATAACCTTCCGCAAACGCCTCACCTCTTCAACAATTCATTTTTCCAAATTATTTCTGTGCACTTTCGCACAACAAAAGCGATCTGTAACAATGTTTGCATATTTCACAAAAAACTTATGCATTCCTGTACCATTTCAATGGAGTTTTTAAGGGCTTCGATCATTTACTCCAAATATACTGACTGACTGACTGACTGACTGACTGAGGAGGGGCACTCGGAAAGGAGGGGATACTGAGGAGAATGGGGAGCACTTCTAGGCGCAGACTCATGCCGCGCCAACCAACTGCACTCGATCCCGCCTCTAATTCTCTTGACTCTGAAGGAGAAAGGGCGTTCAGCACGAGAGGTTTATTTTTTATCTGACGTTTCGGATGGTTGTCTCGTCTACCCATCTTCAGAGGGTGAATACTCTGGCTCTTGGCTGTCGCTATATGCCGCTCCTTTCTTCCTTGCGCGTAGTCTACCGATCCAGTTTGGGCCGCTCTGTCTGGCTTTCGTCAACCAGCTGCACGGTCAACCTGCGTATCCATGAGACAGGCTACGACGAGACGCGGGGAGACGAAACGAGGGGAGGGGAAGGGTGGCGGTGAGGCGACGCAAATGACCAGCGCGCGGGGAGATCAAATAAATACTGACGTCCCAGTTACAGTGTCAACGCAGAGCAGACCGCAGGTGACGGTTACTAGGCCGTTGGGGCGGCTAGCGGTTACAACATAGAGAAGCGAGACAGGCAGAGCGGCCCAAACTAGATTGGTAGACTGCGCACGCGGAAGAAAGGAGCGGCAAATGGCAAGAGTCAGAGTATTCACCCTCTGAAGATGGGTAGACGAGACAACCATCCCAAACGTCAGATAAAAAATAAACCTCTCGTGCTGAACGCCCTTTCTCCTTCAGAGTCAAGAGAATTAGAGGCGGGATCGAGTGCAGTTGGTTGGCGCGGCATGAGTCTGCGCCTAGAAGTGCTCCCCATTCTCCTCAGTATCCCCTCCTTTCCGAGTGCCCCTTCTCTATAACGTTTACCGTGACGTGATCTGGACCGCTGTGGGGGCAGGCAAAACGAGTGAAAGAGGGGAGAGAGAGCGAGAGAGAGAGAAAGAGATGCAGCAGAAGTCTACTCTAACGATGAACTTGTCATGTTTGTTTTCATTTGGTAGCATCTGACGCCTTCTTAAAATTTTACGTTTACAGATAGGGTATATTGTGATTTAAAAAAGGGTTTGCAGCTATTACTTTTGTGAAGATTGAAACGCCCATTCTTGAAGCATCGTTTTAGTACAGAAGAAGAGTGCTTTTCGCTTGCTGGAACCAAATCCTCATTCGTGTGAGTTTTCAAAGTCTTCCTGGGGCTCATCGTCACGGGCGGGAGTGGTAACGAAACATGCAACAGTTTAGGGGGAGGGTAGAAATCAATCAGACATCAGTAACACCAGTCCGGAGTTGCTGCCCAGGGCTCTGTATGCTGATCGATAAACTGATTGACTGAATTTTCACCGGAGGCCCAGACTTCAATCGATTCCCGGCTTGTATAGCTTCCGGCATGGGCGATTACCATCGTGGCTGCACATCCACCACGTGATCCCTAGAATGCGTATTTTATATTTGCATATTTATAGCGCACATAAATTTAAGAGTTTAAAAAAATGGAAAAGATTCGGTTTGTAGTTTGTAGGCCATGAATGTTGGTGTAATTGCAGGTTAGCTTCAACACTTTGCAGAAATTTAACTCCCTCACAGTGCTTGCCCGCGTTCATCTTACGTGATGCTTGCGTGAACAATTGCTATGCACCAAACATGGAGGGGAAGATTGATCGTTGTTCTTGTTAATTAATCGCGGGCTGGAGAAGCATAACAAACCGCCTCCTACCATAATCTCAAGGATTGAGGGGGTAATCTGGCTGCCGCTTGGTGCATTTGAGGATGTTGCCACTGTTGAGGAGATACGTGCTAGGCATCCACTGTTTACCTTGCTTGATATTCAAATGCAAAAGCTCTTGACTATTCATTGTCTCTTTCTGTAGGCTGATAAACGTTGCATAGCGGAGGCACTCTCCTCGCATGATGACTTGAGAGCCTCAGGGATCTTCTTCGGCGATGAGGAGAAGGAGCAGGGTGCTATAGCCGCATCGCCAGGCGCCATCACCCCAACCTCCAACCCAAAACTCATTTCGCCTACCCACACCTCTGTGCCCATAAAATTGCCACCTCAAGTGCCAGGTGTGTTCTTCTCAGAGTCCGTACCTACGCATTTGCATGCATGCCTACGCTAACCCAGGAATGGCAATGGCGGGTTTCATAATCATTGGCTGTTACTTAACTTAAGCCCCTTGCTATTTTAGACCGACCACAGGGAGTTAGCCTCAAAAAGGCAGCTCTAATTAGTGCCAGGAACGCAGAACGCGCCGATGACGATTTCTTCCTTGAGGAAGACTTGGAGGAGCAGCAAAACCTCGATAGACAGGAGGATCCAGCCCAAGAGGAGGACGAACTCTCACCTGCCACTTTCCCTGATGATGAGGAGGATAAGGGTGGCTCTGACGAAGAGGAGGAGGAAGAGGCTGATGAAGTTGTCGGCTCAATCCCTGTGCCTCGCGGCCTAATGGGAGTCGGTGGTGATGGTGGACGCCAACGGTTCTTCGCTGCTTCCTATCGCCCACCCCCAGCGACAAGGATGGGGGCGCCAGGTAACATTGACCTCGGCCTCGACATCGCCTCCCTCATGTCGGACTCAGATGACCACCGCCCCACCGGGCGTCAGATCTCTCGCTTTGCAACCACGGCACCCGCTCATGGTGGTCTCTATGGTTGGCCAATGTGAGACGCCATTGATACGCTTCTTCTTCTACACGCTGCTGTCCGAATCAAGCACCACCAAAGTTCAGCACGATGGGCGCACAAAATCGCTCCTGCCGATATCACCACTACAGGCGCTGTCGCCACCGCTCGCTTGTGTACAGTCAACACTGCTATCTCTCCCCTGTTCATGACCATTTTTGTTTTCTCTCTTTTCCTCTCCAGCGCTGCTGTTGCTCGCGCTGGTGATGTTGTTGATGCCGTCCTCCTCTCTTTTAGCCTCTGCAAAATTCACTATCCTTCACTTCTTGTTGGGAGGTCGGGTAGTAAGGTTACAGCCATTCATCCCTCCCTCCGAGGATATAACAAAAGGAATTTGATTCAACTGACTCTCTCTGCGTCTTCTCGTTTGGGCGGGAGTAGAGCATTTTTAGTGGTATCGTTTGTATCGTCTTGTATAGTTATAGAATTCTAAGGTTTCTATAGGAATTTAGGTCCGCTTTGGTTCTGGGGTCTGTTATGTATCCCAAAGAAGGAGGGGGAGGGATGTTGTGGGAAAAAACTATTGGTTCCGACAGGACCACATTGTAACTAGCTGAATCTCCTAACTGTAGACAGAATGACCACCAAAAGAGACTGGAATTAAGCAGAAGCAGATGTGATGATTGGGATAAGAACTTTCGTCAGCTGAAATTTCGAAATCCGTCGCTGCTCCATCAGACAGTAGTAAAGGCCAGAATTGTCATCTCTAGCTTATTAGCAGCTACCAGCCAGTCATTCCAGAACCTGGGTGTTGCAATTCCTGAGGATCTAATCCACGACTCGTCGTTTAAGATTACAACAGCCAAATTATTTGGTCAGTTGCAATCGGGTATATTAAATATGGTAGTGGGGTGGTCACCGGTCGCGTAATGGAGTTGTGTCCTGGGGATCATTGACGAGCCAGCCCACAACAGTACAGTAGCTAGTATATTATAGGCAGTATAGCATTGTAATACCTGGGGTTAGGAATGCCTCCGCCTTCCTTACTGTGGTATCTGCGAAACTGCTGCGATATCTAAAACGTCTGATCATGCCTCGAAAACTATTAGGAGCATCCGGTATCGCACCGGTACGGCAAAGCCCATATACATTTTACCTCATAGTTTGGTCGCTTTCAGTCGTACTACGGATAATACTTTTGGTAGGTTCTTGTTTTATCGTCCACAGGGGCCGCAGTTTCGAACGAACGATTTCACGTGGTCAATATACGTACATCCAAACTAGGTGTTTCGTTTAGGTCATACCCCGGTGTCCGACATGTAGCGCACGTACGACCTGTTGCTGATAGCTGGCTGGAATCATCATACAGGCTTCCGTGATGTAAAACTGTGCCTTTGGCTCTATAAAGGGTGCACGCTGTCTTCATCGGACTAGCACCCCAGAATATACTGTCTGATGGCCCGAGGACACCTCAGTGCTCTTCGTCGTCTTCCAACAGGGTGTTTGCGACCACTACGTCTTCATTTACACTCGCCTTTATTCAGCCAAGCTAAGGCTTCCGGTGCTCAACACTTATCAGGAAGTCCATACTAGGCCGTGGAGTCCTTACTTAAGAGAATCCTACTCCATCTAACTACTGACATTTTGCGTTCAGTGGTCTTATTAGGCGTGCAACGTAACAACGCTTAAGGTAAATCAAGGCATTTGGTCCTCCCAAACTGGAAGTATGGATATATATCTTCCTCGATCGTAGCTGGCGGGATGCGCACCCTTTGTTTGCAGGCGAAGCGGGTAATCTAGTACTCGCAGAGGCCGGTTGGTTGAGGTGCAATATGTCGCAGCAGTCTAACTGTAAGACAGATCCTAACTACTACGACCTTAGGTCTCATTGTCGAGTAGAAGATAGACGGTATTGGGCAGAGAACTTTGTGCACGATCAGCCACGAATGTCTGGCAGTGGGACGGAAGGCGAACCTTTTGCTATATAGAGAGCATGGCCGCGATGGCCCAGGGGTTGTTTGGTCCGTTAAATTTTTGTTACATTGCCTGTGCCGACGCGCTAAGGGCCTCAGTGTGATAAGTGTTAGGTCCTCAGTGCCACAGGTGAGGGCGAAATTGTTAAAATGAAGTAAAAGACAATACAGACTGAATGGAAAAAAAAGAACTCGCTTCTTGACCAACGAACATAACTTGATATACTCTCACGATCCCCTACTTGGTTGCTCCAAAAATGATCGTTATCGTCGAATAAGATGACTTTCACCGTTCAGAAGTAGAAGATGCGATCGCTGTTTTTGGCAAAGCAGTGTGGTGACAGGGCTGTTGAGCTGCATTTGAAGTATTAAAAGTACATTTACACAGAAACTACCGTACTCTCTTCGCCCCCATAATCAGTGCTAGGCCAAGGTGAGCAGAGGCGGGATCAGGCGTTAGTGGCCGGCGCAGTGTGTGTCTGTACGCAGGCGTGTGGCCACACCTCCCTTGTGGAGCGTTCATCACGGGTGTCTATCCCCAATGGCGAATACCGTGCACTGATCTGTGCCCTGTCTTGGTTCAGCAAATCTACTACACGGCCCGTCGTAAGAATAAAAAGTCGCCTCTGACGGTAATGTTCTTCTACCTATAATAATAGCTGCTGTGTGGCTGCTGGTGGTACTCGAGAGGCAGGTCCAAGGCACCAAGAGACAAGTGAGTTCTGTAAGCGATCGGTGGGTGCCTATCTGCCACTGTGTATATTTCTGATCGAAACCGGCAAGGCAGCGAGTCCGTGGCGTAGTAGTTAGAGCGTTGAACCTCTAACGAACAAGGTTGCGCGTTCGAGACTCGGGGGTCATCAGTCCTGGGGTTGGGTAAGGCTGGCTGATTACGGCTAACACACTAAAACGGTTGTTCCTGTCTGTGTCGATGTTCCTTCCACATTATCCATTCTTTATCGGTGTGCGGTCGCTTATGAGGACTTTCTGATGAGAACTCCAGAGCGGAAAGGGACGATCATTTGCCTACAATTCGATCAGTAAACTGATTGTTCTGCATAGCCCCAACTCCTAAAACCGAATTGATGCGGACCCCAGGCTCAAAAATACGTTCAAGTGAATGCGCAAGTAAGAAAGGAATCCAATCAGGATCCAGGTCTGTGGTTATGGCCTAAGTATTTAGTAAATGGAAATAACTCTCCCTCTTTGTATGCCTTTCGAATATTTTCAGACATGCCAGTACCAAATAATTATATGGAAAATTACTGGGGTGGGGAGGGGGGCAGTTTTCAAGTCCCTCATTGTTCACCGGTTTTTAAAACGTTCACTGCAACTGGCTTTGAAAGGGAAATGAAAACGCGGCTCTGATGGACTACAAGCACGTCAGCCTGTGATTATATTCAGCCGCACAGCACCTAGTAAACTGGCAGCAGGTATCCTCATAGCCGGAGTCGCCATTTGAGCTGCACGCTTCCTGTGGCGAGCCTAAAATCGGATCATCCGATTGGTCTAACACAGTCACGCGCCGTGAAGGTAACGCGTGGCATGGGAAAGTTGAGTGAACCACCGGCATGGACAGTTAGACTTTTAGCTTACTTGATGGTTGATGCCCATACACTCATTTAGTCTTGCATAACTCACTTTTTGTCAGATGAGAGTGCGCATGACAGTCACTTGTCTGATCAGCAGCTAGGTTGATGTCGATAACAACCATGTCAGAAGACACGTATCACTTATAGTGCACAGAAAGTTGGTAGACGTAGACAGCTGATTGAAGGTCATTACTGATCGTGAATATGCTAGATGCATTAAACTGCAGTTATGGATGAGTCACATAAGATGAATTTGGTCGGTACGCACTCAGGATAAAGTGAAATTTATCTTCAGCAAATTTCAATTTGCATTTTAGCT
This sequence comes from Ligula intestinalis, assembly GCA_036362985.1. NCBI lineage: Eukaryota > Metazoa > Platyhelminthes > Cestoda > Diphyllobothriidea > Diphyllobothriidae > Ligula > Ligula intestinalis. Next base: position 54,728 of record JAYGXS010000052.1, read on the forward strand.
GGCAAAACATGAGGAAATGCGTGCAGATGATAATTGTCGGTAAAGACAAGGAGAATACATGACCATTTTTGGCTTATTAGCCGTCATCAGGCAGCCGTGTCTCGCTCCAAGTTGTGCACCACCCGCGGCTGGAACCTTTGATCTGTCAAGTAGATGTCCAATACGCTAACCTATTGAGTCATGGGCTCGTTGTCTTGCCGGTTTCTGTTGGAAATATAAAACTGGTGGTTGCGCGCTTTTAGCGATCTTCAGGCCCAGTTCCGTGTGGAAAGAGTAGACGAAGGGTGCCAGGTGGAAGGAATAGTATATTCTCTACAGCGCTAGAGGAGAATAGGCCGGAAGAATTTGACAGTCGTACGAGCGTGCGCCCGTGCCCGAGATGGGCGGCGCCCGAAATGTGATAGCGCGGGAGTCGTCAGAGTGAGTTCTTGTGTGAGTCAGCCTTAAAGGTAATTGGCCGGACCGGACTGCGGTCGGTAAACACTGCTGCGCGCATGAGATAGGCGAAAAGTTGAGCGTTGCATGCCGAGTTAGGTCGTCACACGTTCACAAATAGAGTACGCGACTAACTCGTCCCGTTCTGCCTTGGGGCTCACTTACGGGCCCTGCATAAAAACACACAGCGACTAATAGTATAGACGGATGAACACTACCGATAAAGACAAGAAAGGTCCTCAAGGCTCTAGCAGGCACATCCTGGGGCTGCGCGAAAGAGACTCTGTCGACTGCTTTCAAGGCGCTGGCCAAGCCGCACCTCACTTATGCGGCATCAATCTGGTCTCCTACGATGAGCTCTTCCAGCCTCCGCCGCCTCCAGTCAGCCCAAAACGCTGCCCTCCGCACGATCACGGGTTGCTATAAAATGTCGCCTATAGATCATCGTCACGCGGAGGCTTCTGTTCTACCGGTCGCCCATCACAACACTCTCCTTAGCCAGCAGTTCTGGTGGAGTTGTTCGCAACCCGGCCATCCCAATCATCACCATTGCACCGCTCCCGAGTCCTGCCGCAACGTCCGGCCGTCTATTCGAGCATTCCACAAGGAAGCTGTTGCCTCGTCTCTCGCGGATCTACCTGTTGATAGCTCTGCCTCCAAGGCAGGCTTCCAGCGTCTCCACCAGAGAGTCGTTGTCGAGGAGAAACGAGGTTACCGTCCCCCGGTCCTTTTGGGTGGCTATCCACCTCCGATTGCGGCCTCGGAACGACATCTCCCGAGGGTCACTCGCTGTACCCTGGCGCAGCTACGCAGTGGCTACTGCATGCTCCTTCGCCAGTACCAGCACCGGCTCGACCCATCCATACCCGACTGCGGCGTCTCGCCGCATGACTGCCTCATCTGTTCGCCTGCAGCTCTCGGCCAGGCACCCACCTCACTCCCGCGGACCTGTGGCTCAAGCCGGTCGAGGTCGCGGCTTTTCTCCGTCTCCCAAATACTCCCAGTTTGGATTCCGGTGGGGATTCCTGATCCAACTATGGGCTACGACACACACACACAAAAAAGTTTGAAATGGCCATTTGCGGCTCATTAGCCGTCATTGGCTGGCCATGCCCAAGTACAGGTTTTCTGGTTTCTGTGGCTTAAAGCCACGACCTTTTGGCTAGAAGTCCAACATTTTTACCATTGAGCATTCTTCTGTCGATAACATTAACAACCGTGCGGTTGATGGCGGGTCTCGAGTGTGAGCTAGAAGACACAATGGGACAAGACAGTCCCGTAACCGATTTTTAGCACCAAGCTGCTATGGTAAGATGTATTTTAAAACACTCACATAAAAGACTAAGCCACATATATTAGCGATACTAAAAAAACGGCAAAAACGACAAAATGCTCGTATATAGCAACAATCGGCTCCTTTTATACAGACGCAATTGTGCTGGGACAAATTTTCACCGCAACAGAGGTTGAAAGCTTCGGTGAATGCTCCAGTACTTTAAAAAACGAAAGATTAGGCTTACCATACACATAAAAACGACAACTTTATACCTCTACATTGCCTGACACGGGGACAAATTTGAAGACCCAGAACACCTGCTAGGCCAACTCGGCTGCTCACCAGAGGTCACGACTCATTGTTTGCTCTTGAATCACAAAGTAAGACTGCCTTTTAGAAACTTCAGAAATCATCTTTCAGGTCAGTTGTCTAGACGGATCAACCGAATACATACTGTACCATGAAGAAAAAGTGTGTAAGGGTGCACAAGTCGAAGCATAGCGTGCGGAAGTGCGATCATGCGTGGCCGTGTCCAGTACTGCAAATAAGCATCAATTTCTTTTGAGAATTTACAAGTACTCTAGCGAACGTCAAAACCGAATTATGAAGTAAAGCACCGAAATAAGACAATGCGTAGAACTGACATAAAACCACCGTGCGAAATCGCCAGACGCAGTTTGATGACGAATGAATGTGCGATGCGCCAGACGAATAAATTATTTTCCCCGGAGATAAAACCCCCAACTTAACACTCCATCCTTGTCTGGGAATACATTTAGAGGCAAAGTTGATTAGAAACGAGATAACATGTAGGTGAATTTTTAAAACTGGTGACCCAGCCAAACGAAACAGGGCTGTTTACGCTTATTGGCTCGAGCTTCAGCCAGCCAGCTAGTCCTTTGTAAGGCACAATGACGAGCTAGCTGTGTTTGTATCTGACCTCTGTATCTCACGACGAGCTGGGAGTACAGTTTTAAAACAGTTTATTAGTTTTCTGAAACGCAATTTCTTGATATTGGTATTTCACAGTTAAGTCTAACAATTCATTCAAATTTGCCAAAACACATGCATACATTTGAAGGCAAATATGTCCTTTTGGTAAACAAAATAACTTTATTGGGGAATTTTAGGGACTGTGTCTTAGTCAGACGTGAGTATGTAACAGGCGCACCTAGTTTCTTTTTATTCTCCGCGGCTGCCTCGCCCTCTGCCTTCACTGGTGTTTCCGTTGACGATCCTTGTGACTGAGTTGTTTCTGCCGTCGGGCTTGGTGCCTGAGAACCTTCAGAGTCAGAAGTCTGATGAGTCATGGTTGTATATATATATATATATAGCCATCCACAAGCGATCACGTACACAACGCGAAGGGTTCCGTATAGTATGAACGTTTATTTAATTACGACAAGAATAATAATCATTGATGTTCCTCTATAGACAAAAAGAGCTGGTGCTCCTCAGACACGTTCTTCAAGGCTCCGGACTGACTGCCGTCAGGCACTGTCTCACGCGTCGTCTCCACGACCGCCACTAAAATTGAAAATTACAAATGTGCATTGAAACAAAAGGGCGGGTGGTCCCTTACACGCCCCCCCCCCCCCGCCAAGAGGGGGCTCTGTCCGCAGAGCCGCAGAGGGATCAGGGGTACCTATCTCTACCTCCGCGCCCAGTTGGGGAACTAAATGGGGGGGGGTAGGATATGGAGGGAGTCGGGGTCGAGGGGGGGTGGGGGTCCCGCGGAAGTCAATGGCGTAACGGGGGAAGTTGCGTCAGCGCTAGGGAGGGGACCCGTGTAGGGTGTCAGCTTGTCAAAATGAACGGTAGATATAGGGCCGGAAGGGTCACGGCGTCGCGGATGCGATAGGTGGAGGGGGGGATGGCTTCTACAACAACAAACGGACCTTCCCACGGGCCAATTTTGTGACTTTCATAAAATTAGGGGCAGATCTTCTGATGAAAATGAAAAATTAACTTTTCTATGTATACTAGAGCAGTTTTCAGTGTATTTCTTTACTTCTAGGCTCAGTTCTAAGATAGAAAAAGCAGATCAATGTGGCAGAACATCAACGATGATTTTGAGAAAAACTAATAATATTCTCCCCGTTCCGTTTCAAGTTTTTCAATGCATTGATAATGCTCTATAGGTAGAAACTGTTTAGACATGTTTTGCATACGGCTTGACAGAAATAATTGATGGCATGACTTGGGTGTTTGTATATATATGCTTGTTTAAGGTCAGTATCTTCCGTTGGTCAAGCAAATAGCAGCCTTATAAGCTTATTTATTCATGCTATGGGGACAAAACTTAGAGGATTTGCAAAACCGAATTTCATGAACTTAATTTGCTCTTCTTTTCCCAAAAATAATTCGTAAACGCACAGCTGCACTAACATCAATTTCACGAACGCAAAACAAGATTGTCCATTCTCCGAACATATATAATTAAAAAGTTTCTGCTCATTATAAATATTTATTTCAGAAGAGTATTTGGCGAGCATACGTAGCTTTCGATAAATTCTCTTCGGGCCGTTGCATTAATATAGGGTGGGGGTACAAAGTAACATACTGGAAATTATGCTTATTTGTGTTAATTTATTTAATTTTGTTTGTTTTTTATTTATTTATGTTTATTTATTAATTATGTAGGTTTATTTATCATACAACGCTCACGCACAAGAAGTTTTGGTCCACAGCGTTTAAAGGTGTTGGAAATTTCTTGGATGTCAACAAACTGTGAATTTGGCCACTTTTGGCCCCATTTTGTCCCGAGTATACTGATCAGAACTAAACTGTTTTCTAGTAAACAGCATTTGCACCTCAAGTCAACTCAATGAACAAAATAAACATCATCAAACGTGTACTAAATCATTAACTTAAATGTTGATCTTCACATTTCATCAGCTATAAAATCTACTGTATGTTTTGCTGTGGGTTTCAGTCATTTACCTCAAATGCACTGATATACTCACTGACCATTTAATCGTAAATAGTCCTGCAACTTCCAAATATGCTAGCGGTTAATAAAAAGCGTGGTGCAAAATAGCTGTTGAGATATTTTTGATTCATCTTTTGACAAGGCGATGTTTCTTGGTTCATGCACGAAAAGTGTGAGTGGTCTACCCAAGAGTCTGACAATTTTATGAATTTTTGAATTAAGAGAGCAAAACATACTTCGCAAGCTGTCCCCTATTCCTGAAGCAGACTTTAGTAGCCAGTTTTGCCTGTTGCCTATTTTTGTACGCGATTGTTTCTTTTTCCTGTATTTTCTTCAAATAACGATAATTAATGTAAGTCCTATAATTAAATTCAGTTCAAGGATGGGATGTGTGGAAGAAGTAATAGAATATGACAGCATGCGAGTTGAGAGTGGAAACAGTAGGGATGATGACTGGAAAACCAGCTATCATCTTACCTTCTGTAATAATTATAAATATACTACTAGAATGATTTTGATATCGAGTTTTGTTTCCATAATTATGAGTGTTTTGTCATTTTTCCAACAAAGAAAACAGAACTTACATAATTCATGTATTGACGTTGATAGGCTAAAGACGTGTTCAATCCCAATTGCTCGTACGTTGAACGTGTATTTGGTTTGATCCTTCAGATGATCAAGCTCTTCATGCCTGTCCCTTGATGTGCTCACAGACCAGCATTACACATATATCAAACTCTGAATCTGATGCACTTTTTTAGCGAGGAGGCTTCCAGAAAAGCCGCACAGAGGTGAAATTAAGAGTGAAACCTGCAATGTAAGCCCGCACGGGAAATCGGGATGGTTTGCGCTAGGCATAATTGCCTAGCGCGAACGCGTGACGCCTACTCTACTCTGACTGGCTACCTTTCAGCCAATGACGTTTAAGCCCCACCATAAATCCCCTTGCTTAACATGACACACAAAACTGCTTACGTGTCCTACAGCACACCCCCTGCTGACGGGCACCATTCTGTTTTGCCTATACAACCTTCTGCCTACAAACTGCCTTCTGTTTTGAATACATAACAAAACCAGTAACTTTTCTTGGGTTCAGGTCGGCTACACAGAGAACGCGGAAAAGTATAAGAGCGTAAGAGGTCATATATGTTTTTATTATTTATCTAATTTCACCTATAGAAATATAGCAAAATTATCATTATAGACCATGACCAATTTAAAGAGGCGTGAATCTCGAATGGAAAAATATCCCAAACATAACTTACTTCCTGTGCAAAGCACTAAACACGTTCTCAAAATACTTCGTATAAGTTTAAATATCAAGACAACAATCAAGTATAAACTTTAAAATTATAGAGGTAGCCGTAAAAGATACACGGAAGCGTATTGTATGCTATGCAAAGGATGATACTGTACATACGGAAAGGTCTACGGCCTGACACAGTGTGTTAGCCTGCATCTCAGCTTTGATGCTGAAATCCTACGAGCCCACGGTTAATAGGTCCAGCCGCGTATTAAGCTCAAATCAGCTTGGGACGGAATTTTACATAGCGAAATCCGCCGGCTAATAAGCCCAGTCACTGGCGACAAAGCCCTGTTTGCCAACACGATAGAGTGAGATTCTCATCTCTCTGCGTGCGCACCTGGTTATATAATTTATTTTCGAGCTTTGCCGTCCAGTCTTACGTGAAAAAAGACGAAAAATCACTGCAAAGGATTCAAAACGGTCAAAGACCGCATCACTGCGCTAGTCACTTGTGCCATGGATGGAACAAAAGAAGATTTGTTGGTCATTGGGAAGTACAAAAACCCCAGGTACTTCAAAAATCTCAAGGATCTACCTGTACCTTATGATTACTCTGGGATACACGGATTTTATTACGTAAAATACAGACAAACAGCATTCATTTCTTGTACATAATCAAGCTGTTCACATAATACAGTGCGTATGCAATGTATAGTGCCTATCCTGTGTTTGCTAAGGAAGAACAAGGACTCTCCGGTTAGTGCGCTCGCCGCTCATCAAGCCCAATTCGGTCTGAGCCCGAGGTGGGCTTAATAACTGGCGACTACTGTGTTTTGCTAATAGAAGCGAAAATACGAGTCCCCGGGCATAAATGAGAAGAAGAGGCGATCACGGGAACCATAGTTTTACTTTCCTGACGTTTGAAAAGCGTACAGGCTTCCGTCATCAGAGGTGGGGGTTGTACAATCGGAAGGCGCAATCAGCAGCTTAGCCGCTTCATCCGCTCATTCTGCAGGTGCGAACCCGGATGGACGTTTTAACACAAACAAGATCACCGGCCTAGAACGGCAGCTTAGATCAATGACAGCGGCACAGGCGCGAACAGCAAAACCTGACGGTATTCCGGGCCTTCGAGAGCCCATCATGGACACACACGTAGCTGCACCACAACCGAAAAGAGCAATCATCAGCTTAGCCACTGCATCCGCTCATTCTGCAGGTGGGAAGCCAGATGGACGTGCGAACATGAACAGGATCACCGGTCTAGGACGGCAGCTTAGATCAATGACAGCTGCACAGGCGCGAACAGCAGAATCCGATGGGAAACCACTTGACTGAGGTTAATCCGCCTCAAGACGTCGATGATTGAGCGTCCCTCCCATGCCCCATCTCCCTTGCTTTGCATTGGCTTAAACTCTATTGACTATGAATGTCACCTTCTATGAATACTGTGAGGCGTGGTACAACCTCCATCGCTGATAACGGAAGCCCGTACACTTTTGATACGTCAGGAAAGTAAAACTATGGTTCCCGTGATCGCCTCTTCTTCTTCCCTTTGAGATCGCAGTGTCGCATAAACCAGGTTTCACAACCAGACAGCAAATAATGTGGCCCAAAGAACCACTGCCAACAACCGAGCAATCAGCCGTGGTCTACAGCATACCGTGCCGAAATTGCGATGCGAGGTATGTTGGGTTAACGGGCAAACACCTAGGCACAAGATTGCACGAACACCAACTTGCAATCAATCACCAAGAAAAGCTGTCTTTGGTATATGGTCACATGCAGCAGCTGAAGCACAAGTTCGCCTTTGAGAATGAGAGGGTGGTCGGCAGGACCGATGACAAAATGTCCAAATTGATGCTGGAAAGTTGGTCCTCGACGGGCGCACTAAACCAAGCCATCGATTTAAATCCTGTCTACCAAGGGCTCCGAACTAGACTCAAACCCGCTCAGAACGGACCGAAAGGAGTTACACAGGTCCGGCAGCCAACACCCACAGAGGAAGGAGGCAGCAGCGATCAGGAGCAGTATGACTGGCGCAACACACCTCACAGAGTCGCCCGTAAAACTGACAGCGCTGCAAGCGAACATCAACGGCCTGACGAGAGGGGGGCCGACGATCAAACCACGCAGGGCGCACAGCTAACACTCACGGGAGAGGAAGGCGGCGGCAGAAAACTATCAGACCGGCACAGCGTGCCTTCTTATGCATCGAAACGTGAAGCCGGCAGGGGTACAAGAAAAAACCAAGGGCCGCTCACTCAACCACCCAGCAGAGAAGAGGACGGCGCCACCGCAAGCAACCACCCACGGCCGATCCATCTAAGGCCCGAAGAGAGGAGAGCCAACGATCAAGCCACGCAGGGCCAGCAGCTAACCCCCACGGGGGAGGAAGCCGACAGCGACAGACAATTATCCGACCGGCACGGCGTGCTTTCTCAAGCACCTGAACGTGAAGCCAGCAGGGGTGCGAGAAAAAAACCAAGGGCCGCTCGCTCAACTACCTGGCGAAGAGGAGGACGGTGCCACGGCAAGCACGATAGTGGCGCAGGGCAGAAAGGAGACGCGGACCCGCCATTGGTCAGCAGAAAACACGTCGGAGCCAACCAGCGGCGAACGCACGCGCAGGAAACATGGCTACTTCACAAGGACGTTGGCGACAAGATTTCACTCAAGGCCCACGGAAGAGTAAGCACGGTACTCTGATGATGGAAGCAAGTAAGCTTTTGAAACATCAATCCAAATGCAATTTGGTCAACGAACCTGTCCTCGCTTCTTCTTCCTCTTTTTGGGAGACGATGAACGCGATATATATATATATA
>JAYGXS010000052.1:63541-74182 GCA_036362985.1 Ligula intestinalis
GATAGAAGCGAAAATGCGTGTTCCTGGATATAATTGAGAAGGCAAGGCGATCACAGGAACCAATAATTTAATGTCCTGACGTTTCGGAATCAGACAAGCTTCCATTGTCAAAGGTGGTAAATGCACGAACGTTCACAGTATTTATAGGTGAAATTTAGCTAGACACGGGGATGACTGTTGTCATGCGGCTGCGGGCTCGTCTTATCCGGGGGTGGTGGCGTTGGCGGGATAATTGCCATTGATCGGGTGCGCATCGTTCGTAGGTTGGGCCCGGCCGACGTCATGTCGCGTTCACACCTTCCCCTTGAGGTGCAAATTGTGGTTGCCATGTTCGCGTTGACTTCTCGGTTGCAAGCGGCCTGGCAGTCAAAGTCACCGTCGTCTCCTATCGGCGTGGGCTCGTGTTCACAGGATTGTGGTCGAAACAGCTTGTCAGAAATCATCGGCGAAAACGGTACAGAACTACTCCACTTAGCTATTGATAAACGAGCCGGAGAAGTGAGATTCGGACGAGATAGAGAACTGATGGATAAATTTCGAAATCTGGGTTCCGTCGTAGAAAAGGAGGACGAACAATTGGTTCACAACCTGTCATCCAAAGACCTCAAGCCAGAGCAAATTAGAGTGCTGCAACACGCTGCTGGTTTCAACACCTCTTATGCCAACCCGGTTGATCTGGTAGCCGCCATTGAGTCGGTTCTAAGGCACTCCCATGAGCCAGCTGAGACGCAAAACCTAATTCGACAACAAATTACGTCTCTTATCATGACGCACAAATGCAAGCCGGTTTTCTCAAAAACAGAACAAGACGCCTTGAGGACGCTGAAGGCCGACAAGACAATCGTCATTATACCAGCAGACAAAGGGTGGTCTACGGTTGTACTAGACAAAGCCGAATACTTACAGAAGGCCAACGCATTACTCGAGGACTACGAAGCATACCAGAAGTGTGAAGGGGACCCGATGAAAACGTTGGTATATCAAATCAACTCCACACTTACCACGCTACTGAGCAATGGTGCGATGACCAGATCAGAACGATTAGCCATCAAACCGAACGATGCAGCCATGGCAAGGTTTTAAGGCTTACCCAAGGTTCACAAAGAGGGTGTTCCACTTCGTCCGATCGTGTCACTCCGTGGCACACCCACCTTTAACCTGGCCGAATGGATGTTACGACTCTTGAATCCCCTTACGTCGGGTTCAGGTATGACAGTCCGATCAGCAACGGATTTTCTGGAGATAATAACTGTATTTAAACTCGAGGCAGATGAGATCATGATATCATTCGACATCACCTCATTATTCACCTCGATCCCGCAGAGTCTTGCCATTGAAACCGTAAGCGACCTATTGGATAGCCAATATATCGAGGCAGCCAAAACACCGAAACGTGGACATCTCTTGCAGTTGCTTAAGAACTGCCACAGAACTTACTTTACCTTTGAAAAGACAGTCTACGAGCAAACCAAAGGTACACCGATGGGATCACCTCTATCTGGTTTCGTCGCTGAGGCAGTCCTACAGAGGTTGGAAACGTTAGCGTTCGCCAACCACAAGCCCAAATTTTGGGCGCGTTATGTGGACGACACCTTCATCATTATCAAGCGGGAAGGAGTCAACAACTTTCATGCCCTCCTGAACTCCATTTTTCCAGATATTCAATTCACAATGGAGGCAGAAAACGAAGGGCAACTAGCATTCCTAGACGTTTTGATTCATCGCAAGACTGATGGAAACCTCAAGACGACGGTTTACAGGAAGGCTACCAACACTCGCCTGATCCTGTGTTACCAAAGCAACCATCCATTGTGTCACAAACGCAGCTGTGTACGAAGTCTCTACAAGAGGGCTGAGACCCACTGCAGTGAAACAGCCGACAAAGTGGCCGAACTCCGCTATCTACGGCAGATGTTCACCATCAATGGGTACCCCCGGAGCTTCATAGAGCGGAGTAGGCGGACTAACCCGATTTGAAAGCCAACGGTCAGCCAACCAAAAGTCTGGCGGGCGCTACCATATATCGCAAACGTGTCTGAAGCAGCTGCTCGACTCCTGCAACCATTGGGTATCGGTATCGCCCACAGACCCGAGGCAACGATCAGGCGTTTGGTAATGAAACCAAAGGCCCCCCTGTCCCGAGGTGAAACTGCCAACGTCGTGTACCGGATCAACTGCAGTTCCTGTGAAGTGAACTATGTCGGGGAAACGGGCAAGCGATTGCAGAAACGTATGACCAAGCACGAGGGAGAGGTGCGCAGACAGGAAGAACGCTCTCTAGTGGCAGAACATTGTGCAGCCACTGGGCACAAGTTCGCTTTCAAAGACGCTGAGATCGTAGGGCGTGGAAGTGACCAGACGACCAGGGATACGCTCGAAGCCTGGTATACCACAAGTAGCTCCATTAATCGGTGTGTGACACTACCAGTTGCCTACCAAAGTCTACGGGAAAAGCACAAGAAGCAGAACCACAGGCAGGAACGCGACCAGACGCACCAGCCGACAGCACAAACGAGGGCGTAGGACCACCCGATGCAAACACAAATGGGGGACAAGCTGTTTCGCCAGCAATACTGCGAGATGGCCAACAGGATGGCAACGCGGGTGAACACGAGCCCACGGCGGTAAGAGACGACGGTGACTTTGACTGCCAGGCCGCTTGCAACCGAGAAGTCAACGCGAACATGGCAACCAAAATTTGCACCTCAAGGGGAAGGTGTGAACGCGACATGATGTCGGCCGGGCCCAACCTACGAACGATGCGCACCCGATCAATGGCAACTATCCCACCAACGCCACCACCCCCGGATAAGACGAGCCCGCAGCCGCATGACAACAGTCATCCCCGTGTCTAGCTAAATTTCACCTATAAATACTGTGAACGTTCGTGCATTTACCACCTTTGACTATGAAAGCTTGTCTGATTCCGAAACGTCAGGACATTAAATTATTGGTTCCTGTGATCGCCTTTCCTTCTTATATATATATATATATATATGGATATAAGCGAAGATGCTGACCCCAGGTTTATAGGACTGAAATACACGAGTTTGTGTCGTTGCGTGCGTCGCTTCTAATGCGGCAATGAAGTCCAATGGATGCGCATCTCCAGTGTTATAGCCGGAATCGTGCTGAAGCACTTGAATCTGGTTCTCTGTTAGTTGCTTGGATGACTAAGGTGTCCTTTGACGTTGTCTCACTATTCACATCCATCCCTAAAGAACTGGCGATGAGAGTAGTCAGCGAGCTACTGGATAGAAGGTACGACGAAGAGGAAACGCCCTTCAAAAAGAAACACGTCATGGAACTACTGGGGTACTGCCTAAGCACATACTTCACTTTCAACGACTGCGTTTATGAGCAAATCCAGGGAGCACCGATGGGATCACCCATCTCCGGCCACCTAGCGGAGGCGGTCTTGCAAGTACTGGAAACTCGTGTATTTCAGTCCTATAAGCCAAAATTCTGGATGCGCTACGTAGACGACACCTTTGTCATCCTACACAAAGACGCCAAAGATAACTTTAAAAGAGAACTGAACTCGATCTTTCCAGAGATTCAGTTCACGATGGAAGAAGAAGAGGACGCAAAGCTCCCATTTCTTGATGTCCAGATATCAAGACAGGCAGACGGAACGCTCCAGACTGGCGTTTTTCGTAAAGTGACAAACACGGAAAAGATTCTGCACTGCAACAGCAATCATCCCAGCTTGCATAAACGCAGTTGCGTCCGGACGCTCTTTCGCCGCATCCAAACACACTGCAGCACGGAGAGCAAGAAGCTAGAAGAGCGGGAAACCCTTTGGCACCTGTTTCGCACTAACGGATACCCGCGTAGCTTCGTAAACAAATGCCTGTACCGAAGACACACGAAGAACGAGGAGGAGCAAAAACAAAGGCCGGCAACCTTTCGTAGCCTACCCTACGTGATAAACGTCTCCGAGGCCATTGAGCGCGTGCTCAGACCGCTTAATGTGGGCGTGGGACACCGGCCAGAAGCTACTATCCGTCGCTTAATAATGCAACCCAAAGGCCGATTAGCACCGGCAGATACGTCGGGTATTGTTTACCGCGTCAATTGTCTAGACTGTCGGGCCAACTACTGCGGCATGACGGACAAACGACTGAGAACCCGCATGCACGAGCATTCTTTAGCCGTAGACAGAACGGAGGGACGCTCGCACATCACCATGCACTGTCTAGAAAACGAGCATCGGTTCGACTTTGATGGTGCCCAGGTCATAGGCCGAGCCGACAGCAAAATGGCGAGGGAAGTTATTGAGGCCTGGAAAACGGACAGCAACTCAATCAACAGAAGTATAGACCTCCCCAAGCCATATGATGCCGCACGGTTGCACATGCGCACGAGAAGAGGTCCAATAAGACGAGGGGACGGTGGACCAACCAGCAGCTAGCAGTAAGCCCCTATTTTAACTCATGTTCTTGACCCAAATGTCTATCTTCGATGATGTGCTCGAGCATGAGTGCGAAAGCTCAGACGAATAAACATTCTCCCCCAGAGATCGCCTTACCTTATCCTTCCATATATATATATATATCCCGATCATCATTCCCCAAAGAAGGCAAAGAAGAAAACAAGGCGCTGTCGCGGACCACACTGTAATTGTGCTGACGTTTCGGAAATACACTATTTTCCATCATCAGAGTGGTGGGTTGTGTGTTCCTGCTTGGCGAGAGTTGGAATGCCGCGCAGCCCATCTGGTGTTGTGGCGATGGCTGACGCACAAGCGCTGAACTTCGTGCTGTCCGTGGATTGGCTGCGGCACCTCCATTGTGGGGGGCTGGCGCCCGTGTGTGTCATCCGTTGCCTGTCCGTGTGTCATTAACGCGTCTAAGTTAACCGACCAGGTAGTGTGACCACCGCCCGACCTCCCCTCTGAGCTGGATGCGCGGATCAGCCTTCGTTCCGGGTCCAGTGTCCGTCGGTGGGTAGGTGAGTCATCCCGGTCGTGTGCGCAGCGAAGGGCCCTCTCTGCCCGTCCTCTTACATCCCCCGTCGCCTGTCTGTCTGTTGTTGTCGCCATCGGGTCTGTGTGCGTATTGTGTGCACTTGGCCGGCTACTATCGGCTCTCCTTCCATACTCGGGTGGCTGGACCGGTTGGCATTCAAAGTGTGGACCCGGCTCACATGTTTGGGCTCGTCGGTGGATTGATGACTCATGTCGGCCGTTTGAGTCGCGATTAGTTCTCCTCCCCTGCCGCGTCGGTGACCACTGTTGACGAAGTTGCAAGTCACTCGCTAGCGCCGGCGGCCTCGTCGGGGCTGATGGGAGTCTTGTCCGGAGGGCCTGATAGGCTGGATTTAAATCAATATTTCTGTTGATTGTGCCCACGGATGCCCAACTTTCAAGCACCAATCTGGTCATCTTGTCGTTGGATCGGCCAATGACTTTGGCGTTTTCGAAAGCAAACTTATGCTTCTCCCGGTCCATGTGGCCGTATACCAGTGACAGTTTATCCTCGCGATCGACTGCAAGTTGATGTTCATGCAGTCTTGTGCAGAGGCGTTTACCCATTTCACCAACATACCTTGCACTGCAATTTTGGCATGGTATGCTGTAGACCACTGCAGATTTTTCCGTTGCCGGAAGCGGATCCTTAGGTCTCATTATCTGCTGCCGGATGGTTGAATCGGGTTTGTGGGCCACCCCAATTCCGAAAGGGTTCAGGAGTCGAGCTGTCGCCTCCGAAACATTTTTCACGTAGGGGATCGCTAGCCAGAACTTTGATTTTTCGTCATCTGGTCGACTTCGGATGGGCCTTCGTCGGCACTCACGTATGAAGGATCGCGGATAACCGTTAGATATGAACAGGGAATTGAGGTATTTTGCCTCCGCCTTTTTCCCGTCCTCATCGCTGCAGTGCGCTTGAATGCGTTGGAATAGAGATCTAACGCAACTGCGTTTGTGACCAATTGGGTGGTTACTTTGGAATTGCAGGATGCGTTTGGTGTTCGTTGCCTTCCGATAGACCGTAGTTTTTATCCTCCCCTCGGAAGTCCTCTTGACATGCACATCCAGAAAAGGCAACCGGTCGTTATCTTCCTCTTCCATCGTAAATTGGATGTCAGGGAATATAGAATTCAGTAAGGTCTTAAAGCTCTGAACGTCGTTCCTTTTGATTACGACAAAGGTGTCGTCAACGTATCTGGTCCAAAATTTTGGACAGTAAGCCCGGAAGACTAGTCGTTCTAGCCTCTGCAGGACTGCCTCGGCAATAAGTCCCGACAGGGGGGAGCCCATCGGTGTTCCCTTCGTCTGTTCATAAACCTGGTTGTTGAAGCTGAAGAAAGTTCTGAGGCACAATTCCAACAGCTCAGTGACGTGTTGTCGTTTAAGTTGCTGGTCCTCATCCTCATACTTTTCGGCGAGTAGTTCATCAATAGTGCTTACGGCTAGGCCAGTTGGAATAGAGGTGAATAGGGACACCACGTCAAACGATACCATCATCTCGTCTGAATCTATTTCTAGATGCCTTATGTTCCGCAGAAACTGTTCAGCCGACTTGACTGTAGATTCGGAATCCTCGGTGAGAAATCGGAACCGCTTGTAGAGCCACTTCGATAGTCCAAACGTCGGAGTACCACGCAAGGAGACGATGGGGCGAAGGGGCACTCCAGGCTTATGCACTTTTGGCAGACCGTAGAAACGCGCCATCGCGGCGTCTGTGGCTTTTGCGGTCAGTGCTTCTCCTCTTTTGAGGGCCCCGGACTTCTTCAGCTTGTCAATCGCCCTGTTAACGCTGTTCACATGTTTCTTGAACTCTCCCGCTCCCGAAAGCTGATAGGCGTTTTTGTCCTCCAACAGACCTTGTAGCTTCGCCGTGTACTCAGTCTTATCCATGACAACCGTCGAGCGTCCCTTATCGGCTGGCAAGGTTACGATATCCCTCATCTTTCGGATTCGCATAAGTTCTCGGACTTCTGCCTCGGAGATCGTCGTCAAAGGTTTGTGCTGAAGGAGGAGAGTTGACACTTGCTGTCGCATGGCATTCTTACTCTCTTCGTTTGCTTCACACTTCTGGAGCGCCGATTCGAAAGATGCGACAAAGTCTACGGGGCGAGCATCTCTCGTGTTGAACTTAGTGTCGTAGGATAAGACTGCCAATTGTTGTTGAGCGAGAGGACGTGATGAAAGGTTATGGTCCAGGGTACCATCAGCAGGGGACTGATTTTTTGGACCTATATATATATATATCCCGCTCCCCATCCCCCAAAGAAGATGAAGAAGAAAAGGTGCCTTCATGGACCACACTGTATTGGTGCTGATGTTTCTAAAACACGCTTGTTTCCATCATCAGAATGGTAAGGTGATTGTTCCTGCTTGCCTTGATTTGGTTTGTCTTACTGACTGTCTCGTATGATAGGGGTGTTTTACGTGCGCATCCTGGTCGTCCTGCTGGTCGTTGATTGGGTTTTACCCAACGCACCGACCCTGGTCATTCTGTTGGTCCTGGATTGGCCTCTGCCTCTCCGTGGGCGACTGCACACGACCTCGCGTGACCCCCGTCACTCGCTCGGCTGTTGTAGTCCCCGGTGGATCTGTCTGCACATCGCGCGCGCGATGGGCGACTGCAACCGGAGTGCTGGCGGCCTCACGTGTCTCCCGTCGGCTGCACGGCTGTTGTAGTCATCGGTGGATCTGTCCGCCCATCGCGCGCGCTCAGCGGGCGTCTGTCATCGGTCTGCTGACAGTCACGTGCGTCCCCCATCCCTTGCACGACTGATGTAGTCACCACTGGGTCTGCATGCCACTCGTGTGCGCCAGGGTGGCTGCTGCGAGATCTCCCCTCATAGTCTGGTGGATAGTTTCGTTGTGACCCGCCGTGATAAGCCCGTTCGCTCGTTTGGGCTCGCCGGTGGGTTGATGATTCATGCCGATCGTGCGAACTGCGGTTAACTATTACCCCCTGCTGCAGTGGTGGCTGCCATTGATGAAGCTGTAAATCGCTCATTGGCGTGGTGGGCCTCTGCTGGATCGATTGAAGTCTGGTACGCAGGGCCTGATAGGCTAGATTTAAGTCAGTATTTCCATTGATTGTGTCTATGGAGGACCAAATTTCGAGCACCAGTCAGCACCAATACAGTGTGGTCCATGTAGGCACCTTTTCTTCTTCATCTTCATTGGGGGATGGGGAGCGGGATAATTTATCTGGACCTCGTATCTTTAGTCATGTTAATATATATATTCATTCGATGTGATCGCGTTGTTCATCTCAATTCCACCCGGTCTGGCTATCGACATTATCGATGGCCTCCTCAGCAAAAAAATATGAGCAGACCGAACACAACCTGAAGCGGGTGCGTATTGTCGAGCTCCTGGAACTGTGTCTTCAAACTTACTTCACATTCCATGGCCAGGTTTACCAGCAAAAGAAGGGGACTCCGATGGGCTCGCTTCTTTCTGGGCTGATTGCCAAAGCCATTCTGCAGGGGCTAGAGCAGGTTGTTTTTAAATCCCACCCTCCAAAATTCTGGGCCAGATATGTTAACGACACATTTGTCATAATAAAAAGGAGCGACGTGCCGACCTTCAAGACGCTACTAAATTCCATCTTTTTGGACATACAGTTCACAATGGAAGAGGAGGTTGATATTCAATTGCCCTTCCTAGACGTTCTGGTCACAAGGCTGGCGGACGGGAAGATAAGAACGACGGTGTACCGTAAGGCAACCAGCAGTACACGCCTCCTTCACTTCAGAAGTAACCACCCAGTCGGGCACAAACGCAGTTGCGTCAGGACCCTCTTCCAGCGCGCTCAAACAAACTGCAGTGACTACGATGGAAGGAAGGAGGAGAGGAATTACCTGCATACCCTATTCGAGGCTAATGGTTACCCACAGTCCTTTGTACACAAGTGTCTCAGGAAGTGCCGCTCTGAGGTGCTGACCGAGGAGAAACCAAAGTTCTGGCTGTCAATTTCCTATGTGAAGAATGTCTCAGAGGTGACTGCAAGACTGCTGAAACCGTTCGGGATTGGCGTGGCTCACAAACCGGCACTAACTATCAAACAACAAATTATGAAGCCTAAAGATACGCTTCCAATGACCGAACAGTCAGCGGTGGTCTACAGCGTCCCTTGCCAAAATTGTGATGCAAGGTATGTAAGTGAAACGGGCAAATGTCTTGGTACGAGGTTGCATGAACACCAGCTTGTAATCAACCGCAAAGAAAAGCTTTCTATAGTCTATGGCCATATGCAGCAGCAGAACCAAGTTTTTGCCTTTGAGAAGAGAAGGTTGATTGGCAGGGCCAATGATAAGATGGCTAGACTAGTGCTCGAAAGCTGGTCATCGACTGGCACACTCAACAGAGCCATCGAGTTAAACCCCGCCTACCAAGCCATCCGCGCAAGGGTCACACCCGCAGAGAACGGAGCGCTAAGGCGGGAGAGTGGCGACACAAAAAACTTACAACCTGCCGCCAGGAGCGTAGTTAGCAGCAAGCATGGGTCACACGACCGACTTTCCCAACTTCCATGTCATGCACATAATAATTTCCGCAATTATTTCCTTGATTATTATCTGTAGGTCATACACTAGAAACCGCACAGAGAACGTCGGGAGACATACTGACAAGCCGAACCCCTCGTTGCCGCATCATGCAGTAGCAGAAACATCGGCGAAACACGTTTCTGGGCTTTTGTCTAGTATCTATGCGGAAGTAAGGTATAAAATCATTGTCATATAGAATTCACACTACTTGTAGTACTACTCGTTTGTAGAATGGACATTTCTGTGGTTCATCCGCGGTAGTTGATTGTCTTCGACGAAAATTTTCATCGAAATCTAGGGTCAGACCCTTAAAAGTCACGTCCCGTCCAACTTCTTCCATGTAATGCACCTAATAATTTCCACCAATTATATTGGGGAGACCGGAAAGCGACTACAGACGCGTATGGGCGAGCACGCAAGGGCAGTCGACAGGATGGATCCACGCTCGTTGGTGGCGGTACATTGTTCGGCTCCTGGACACACCTTCGCTTTTAATGACGCTGAAATCCTAGCCCGAGGTAGTGACCGGACAACCAGAGAAACGCTTGAAGCATGGCACACTGCACGAAATTCCATCAACCGCTGTACGATTCTCCCGGCGGCTTACCAGGCGTTACGCGTGCGGCTCAATCAACGAAATCGCCGGCAGGAAGTCAGACGGGTCGCGACGACTAGCAACCCCACACCGGGCCAGAATACAGGCATCCGGGAACCTACCCCAGACACCAATGCAGCCGTCAGCGACGTCACGGGCAACGTGAACCAACAAGACCTCCTGTCGGGCTTGAACGCAGTTGCACATGACAACGGTCTCTGCATAAACACTGATGGCGGAGTTCGATATTCCGCCGGTGGGATGAACACGGGAAAGTGCCAACAGGGGAAGCCAGGAGGACATGCGGCACCGACGCGATCGATGCAGACGCAAGCAATGACCGCTGGCAGGCAAACACTGCCCTCCCCCTCCGACGAGGTGATGGCGAGAAACCCTGGTCAGCAGGACGATGACGGAGCTCCAGCCCCGCCCCCGCAGGGGATCTTGCGCCAATAGACGGAGAGTGAACGAGACGTCAGTTGTAAAACCTATAAAAGACTGTGAGGCGTGTACAAACACCAACCTCCGACGAT
>JAYGXS010000053.1:0-29801 GCA_036362985.1 Ligula intestinalis
AACATTCGGCGCGTCACTCACGTGCTTCTATCCCACGTGCCTCTACAATGCGTTCATTAGGAAGCCAGACAGACACATGAGGAATTACAAGGTAAGAACCGCAAAGCCTTTATTAAGTGTATTTAAATGACCGAAATTATTGGACTTAACTCAATTAAATTGTTCCGTGAAATTGACGGTTAGAATTAAAGGTAATGATGGGCAGTAGGTAGCACGAACGGGTGCGCAAATCATGTTCATCCAGCTGGTTTTCTGTTTCGTTCTAGCAGGACCGAATGGACTCTATCCGGAGAAGCCTTTTTTGCAACGGTCAGCAGCCAGACGGAAATATCCGGAGCTATTAGGTATGAACTCAACAGGGCCTGTGGTAAGCATGTTAAATGCGTAAACAGTCTCTCATAATACTTGCACGTCTATGCAGTTTTATGTGTTGCAGCGTATTAGCTGCGTTGGCAGCTGTAGAAGACAACGAATACGCAATAGAAGCAAATATCATGGTTTTTTCCTTTTCGCACAGTTATGGACGATCACAAACCGCGGAAGCCAATGTTCGAACAGAAATCCCCACTTATACTGCACCCAACAGCCCTCCGCAGGTGCAGCCTTGCATGCTTGTTAACCGAAAAAGAAGGTACGCTGAAGACGTTGGGTGTTCAGGATCAGGAGGAGACCGTGGGGTGGGGGGTAAACATCGTTTGGCCAACCGGGGGTGGTAAGAAGACGACCCATTTAGTGGGTGCAGGTTTACCTTCGGAAAGAAGCTTGGATTAAGGGGGTTGGAGATCTTAAGGATGTGTCTAAAAGTGCACGCGTTTTGTACATTAGCCCGGACCACAGGTCACCGAGGTCCCGACGGCTGGGCCAACCGACACCAGACAAACGGCTTCTGCAAATAATCAATTCTGACGGACTGGTGCCCTACCCCCGCAGCAAAGGTCTCCTAGCAACGGAAATACGATGCTCTTGCGGCGGACGATTGTCCCTGAAAAATTATGCGCAAAACGGAGATGGACAAGTCTTCAGGTGCGTACTCTGCCTCAGCAGGAAATCTCTGCGGACGAATTCCGTAGTTTATGGAAGTGGGTTAACTTTGCATAAGTTAGCAAATATATGCCTGGCGTTTGTTGCCGACAGAAAGGTGAAGGAAGCGGGAGCTGTCTGTGGCTTATCCCCAGCACCGGCCGTAAATTGGTTTGCATCGTCTGTTGGTGGACCGGGCAATCAATTGCAGGTGGACGAGTCGATGATAACCCGCCGAAAGTACAACTAAGGGCGGAAAGTACGGCAATTGTGAGTAATCGGTATGTACTTCACCGTCAAGAAAAGGGCAGTGTGCGAACAACTGAGCAGCCGCTCTGTGACGTCCCTCTGCAGTCTTATATGTCGGAGAGTGAAGCACGGCAGCAAAATTGTGACATACTGCTGGAGCAGTTACAGCAAGCTGAAGACAATGGGTTATGCACATTACATGGTCAACCACACCGAGAACTTTGTGGACCCAAGTACGGGTAAGCACTCAAGGGCTATAGAGGCGTTTTGGAGTCGACTCAAACGGGGTCTGCGCCAAAGTGGACCTATTCCAGGTAGGTCCGTTTAGGCACACGTTGAGGAGATCCAATACCGAATGTGGTTTGCATTTCGGAAGAATAAGGTACCCGAAGCTTGGGAAATATTCTGCAGCCACATTGCTCATCTTTACCCCGTGAATATGACGGAAGGCAAATTCTTTTCCTTCGTACCTTACCCTAATCAATAGAAGTGAAACTGGGCACCCGAAAACGGCTGGTCAACAAGAACCTCAATCCTGAGACTTGCTGCCTTCTAAGTACAGGCGAAGTTGAGGATGTGAACATGCAGGAAGATGGCGGCTAAGAAGGCCAATCCAGCGGATCAGGTAAGATTGTAATGCATGGGAAACCAGCAGTAATTGTAGGATATGTGGACGAAACGCTGGTGTGGATGGGTGGAACGCCTACGGTTCCAACCGGTATAAGGCAATATCCAGCAATCGCAACCCACGGGTCAGGATGGTGCAGTGATGATGGTAGTCTGGATTTGGATAGCACTCGCGAAGGTGAGTTACAGGAAAGTTTGTCATAATAGTTTCTATGTTGCAGATTTAAACAAGCAAAGCAGCAGCCAGTTAACGACTAGAAATACAAATGAAGATCATCACGCGTCGAAGGAAGAATGCGGCGGAAATGCAGAGGAAAGTTCACCGAAACCACCCGGTGCGGAAGGTAAAAGGATGACTTATAATTCAGTTTACACCATGTGTCGCAGCCAAAACTGAACTGTGCAACGGCAAAGCATACTGTAGGCGGGTGGCCGAAAGGAAAAATAAGCGAAGGAAGTTGGAGCGACGAGCGTACAGAAAAAAGAAAGAATGAAAAGCCTGATGCTGCTGCAGCTAAGGCATCTGTTAAGTGAAGACTGAAATGTTTTTTATATAACTGTGAAGGAGGACATGAACCCATCGTAGCCTCCACAGGCGGTCAAATGGAACGGATAAACCGGTGTAAAGGGACAATGCGGAAGAGGGTCATGTGTAAATATTATTATGTTATTTTTACTTTATACAAGTAAAGGTCACACTGAATTATAAGTATCGCATGTACAGAGGTGGGAGAAGGTCTTAACCCGTCGACGTTTTAGGGAGGATTAGTCCGCGGATCATGGAAGTATCACCAAGGCGAACTGTTTTGGGAGCCCCGAATATCGCGGAGTATGGGAACGGCAACCGGGGTGTTAGAAGATCCCATAGAAGTGGACTGCAATACGAGTTGCTGTGGTGCAATTCAAAGGTGGCAGCCGATGCCGCACAAAGAAACGACCTGAATCAAGAGATTCGGCCGGATTGTTCTGCCGAAAAGTGAACCGCATTCCTCACTGGTCCGCGTGGACGGTGAGAAAGAGGTAAGAGTATGGACTGTATGGTACTGTCCGTTCCGGGTCAGAGACACAATGGCTCCCACAAAGCGTAAGCCCTAAGAAAAAATGACGAAAACTGGCGGAGGCGTACTGAGCATAGGATGGCGAACGAGCCATGAAGGGAAGCAGTAAGAATGAGACAACGCATGATGTTCCAAAGGACTTCGAGGTAGGAAATCGTTCAGAATGTCTCGCTGAAGCTCGAAAGGGCAACCTTGGTACAATAAGCAAGGACGTAGAATAAGAATGCAGGCAACATCGCAGGCGAAATCATGTGTGAACCGGCCGGGACACCCAGTGAAGATTGGCTTAAAAGGGGTTCGTGGAAAATTAGCTGTTTATATGAGGTGCACCACCAAATGTGAGTGAACACAGAGTGATTTAAATAAGGCCAGCAAGTGTTAAGATAACACAGGCGGAAACGTCATGGCTTTAGCCCATCACTTTATCTCAAAGAAGTACGCACCCCACGGGCTCAACCGGAAAGTGACATCAAAGGTCGACAAAGCTCCGACCTAGGCCTCGGGAAAATGAACGGCAACTTTTGGGTTGGCAGAGAGTGGGCTGCAACCTTTGCTTCGTACGCATGGACAAAAAACAGCAGGTAGCAGGCGGTAATGGGGAGGGTTCATAGCGGATGGGTGCCTGATAAGGGTAAACAGGAATGGTAAAACCTATCTCAGAGGGAATCTTGTAAGAGCTGACCCACGTACGGGTACAAGCATACAAAAATTGGCCTGGACGACTGCGAGTGCTACCACATAGTACAAGGCGTCAACCAGGTGTATAGCGGTGCAGTACCGAAGGTAATTAAAAACCGAGCGTTTTGAACCTTTGCTTCGAATGCATGGAAGAAAAAAAGGTAGAAAGCTGTATAACCGCCACATCTGACAAGGTTTCTACTCAATAAAAGGCTTTTGCATCACGAAAAGAACAACAAGTGATGATTCACAGCGCACATGCTAGAATAAGAAATTATATGACATCAGCCGGAATAACAACACGAGAGGGAAAGCTGACAGGGACCGATATGGCCGTTCGTCCGCCTACGTAAGCAAGTTTTAACGGCAGTCACGACCAATATACCGTATTTATAAATAACTTATTATTACCATCTACTTACAAGTTTTCCAGAGTATTTTTTTCGATCTTCCGTCTTCACGAACAAATGGAAGAGCAACAAAAAATTACTGAAAATTTGTAAGTAGATGGTTATAATAGATAAGTTCCTTTCGAAGACCCCATGATGAACTCTTACCTATAAAATATACCTCTGTGGCATCGCCCGAGAACAGGGCACACCCCCCTCTATACATGCTCTCGCCGTTGGTCCGGTGGGGGGTGTTAGTGATGATAGTAACGCGTACTTCATCGTCCTCGTCCGAGTATTCAGTACGTGTCCCAACTTACCCACGTAGCTTCTATATTTTACAGGATTATTGCGATTTACTTGTTCCCTGACCCGGCCCACCGTCCTCTCCACTAAAGTCAGGAGCCCGAGAGACCGACGGGCGCGCTTCAGGCACCCTCAGTCGGCCCCACGAGGTACTCATACCGACGATTTTTCATTGTCGAGCTAAAGCTCCTTCACTGTTCATGAGCCACCTCTGAGATATCTCTTCCCATTAGTGGAAAAACACCCTTCCAATTTTTCTTTCACACCTATCGGGAAAATACGGTTTGGAAAACAGCGGGTACTCGAAGTACAGCGTAATTTGGTCGTTTGACCCGAATGGGGGTTGATCTAGCAGGCCAACCACAGTTTCCTCCTCTCGGGTAGAAACAAGGTCAAAACAGGTCATCTGTTGTCGTTCCCTAGCCCGTGTTCCAAACGTGATGATCTGGCAACGAAGTTTGCCTGTGGTCTTCTCTAGTTATTGATGACTTAAGTTATCTGGAGGCCCCTGTACAGCCCAGATTTGCCAACCAATATCAGAAGCGTTAAAATGCCCAATGGCAAGGATGTCCTTTTCTCACTGGCCTTGTACAGCTCCGCTATGAGAATAGTGTCTTGGTCGGAGGTGTGAGTTGGCGAGCGATACACCACGAAAGTGTCAGTAGTCTGACATACTTAGCAGATATAGTTATGTTCATCATTTCCATATCTCGTGCTGGTATATGTTCTTCAACCATGACTGTCAGCTTGCAAGTGACATAGACTGTTAGTCCTCATTCCCTACTTGGTCTGTCTATCCTGAAAACCTGGTGTCTGGTTTTACCTCACTAACCACGTTTTTTAGTTAGTCCAGCTTGTTGAACAAACTTTATACGTTTGCGGACAGGATATTCAGCAATCATTTCCTTGGTGAGACCCAGCCCGCATTATGACAGGTTTTGGCCAGAACAAAGACCTCTTGACTTGCATTATTTGGCCCTCTTTTCTTTTCAAGCCATTTTCCCCGTTGCCCATTCTATCCATATTTCACTCATGTTCAGCCACTCCCTCGGCTCGTAGTCTGACTTAAAAACACTTGCTTGTGCCGTTTATCGAAGTCCGAACCTTAACTACCAGACTTATTTTGTAAAACAATGCTACTCACTGTTCGCCAATACTATGTTAGTAGTGGTACAGTTATATTTGGATTTACATGTGTGTGACGCACCGGCATGTAATCAATAGGGTTTTCAAAGGCATTGCCGATTACCCTCACCAAATAAACTCAAACCGAAGGCCTGGGCTTCGCTATCTAATATAACTTAAATAGGCTTTGGGTTTCTTGCAGTTCGCGGCCTGGGCTTGCCTTGAAAAGTTGGAAAGATATTTGACGATAGAAGATTCTGCGCCTTGCAGGACCGCACTGACGTATTCATGAATACAATCTAAATCATGCACCACTCTTTCCGCTTTAGCAAGTGAAGTGGACTATGGAGCACCATTTATGACAATGTTTTGCTTGTGATTTGTGGGCAAGCTCTCTAATGCCCGCTCCCCCTGCGCCAGAGACAGGCTTCGTAAGGACTTTGGGATGACATTCTTTAGAGCTGACATTGTATTGGGCCCCTTGTGCATTTGTGGGTTGCTTCAATGGTTTGTACGCAGCCATAGCATCCTCCCTACCGTGTTATTGCTCGGTCAACCTATCCGAGCTGACTTTACTAGTAAGTGGAGTTGTACAACCACCTTCCAGAATTAGCAATAATTTTGCTCATGATTCTTAATAGGTTGTTTAGTGGGTCCGCTGGTTATCGCATTATCAAGGAGTTTTTGCAATAGAAGCTGCCTGTTTTGCAGCTAAGGTTCGCAACGCCTGTTAACCTTCCTGTTTTGATGCCACTGCCAGAAATCTGCAGTTACGTACGTCTGTTTGCCTCCCCCAAGTTCAGACACCACCAATTTCTCCTTTTTAAGGTAAAATCATGGAGATTTCTTCAATTTCTCTATCTCAATTTTTAGACGATTAACTTTCTTCTCGAGATCCGAAAATGTGGAAAGAAGGGTACAGCATGATGTGCAGGCTTTATATTCGTAAGTTACATCTCTTTAACATATGAAACTATTGGTACGTTTGGCAGGAGGAGTTTTAAAAAAAACTTCTAGACATGCAAATGTGCGCATTTCGCTTTGTTCTTAGCTCATTACATACACATAAGTCAACTTAATTGAAGGTGGCTTAGTGACATCGGCGCAGTTTACTGGGCAATGGTGACCACGGTCAATTCCCGCTTTTGCCGGGTGAGGTGTGTCGATTCCCGGCCACGCTGACAGCTTTGCAAATTCTCTAAGGCAACATGCTGACTTCCATGTTAGATTGCACACGACAAACTTTGTTAAAATTATCGCATGAACTTTGTAGCGAGGACAAGCATATAAACAATAGAGTGAAATGACTCAGCCATTCTTAGATTGGCGGATCACGTAGGGCTACTGGCAAGAAGTTCTCAGGACGATATCGGCCATTTTTTTCTTCGGTCTTGCTGTAAGCTGATGAGGAGGACGAGAGCGTCAAATATAATCCAAAGCTTAGTATCTGAAGTCCACCAGGGTTTCCAGAAGACCGAACTGCAGAAAGAACTAAATTCCTCAGAGGTTGACAATCTCAAACCAAAGTTCTTGCATACCATCTGCAGTAGAGAGGCCCATGGACTGAACGAAAGTCGAGTTATCCCCAAATTCATTTGAAGTGAAGGCTAATCTTTCAAGATGTCACAGAATGGCGAGCTTAGTTTTGACAAGCATATTCCGGCTAAATGTTCGAATAAAGCAATAGCGACAGAAAACGACCCGGTGGTGGAATCAATCATTTTTCGATGTGGGAGATTGACAGAAACACCGAAATGCGACAAGTAGCCAGTTCCAATGATAGGTGAATGGACGTCAGCCTGCATTAAGACCCCTTGGAAATGGTGGCGAAGTGTGAGATGCATGGCCAGGAATCGTTGGCTGTACGAGATGATCGTGGTACTGTGGGCAGCCTGCAGTGCAATCTGGGACAGCTAACCTGGGACATTAACCTCGGCACCTGTGTCGGTGAGAAAACGGTGTCTCGTTGACTTGTCTGTGAGGTAAAAGATACAATTCAGTCATTATTGGGCACCTGCAGTCATTGTCCTTACTGGCTGGCGAGGTCGTTTCCCTTATGTTGCGGTTTCTCATAGCTGCAAGGCGGAATGCACATTCATGCCTTCAGGACATACAAATGATGGTACCAGCACAGTGGTCGGGAAGGCGTTGGCTTGATTGCCCACGATCCATCTGAAAACCATTAATAAAGGCAAACAAGCGCTAATTTGCGAACACAACGGACGAACAGTCTCCTAAAGAACCTGCATGTGGTTTTTATGTGAATCCGTAAGTCCTCATGCAAAATCTGCGGTCTGGGTCGACCGTGATGAGGAACGACAGCCAGCAAGCGACGACGAATAAGAAATATCCCGCTTGAATTAAGCGGTGACATCAGATTCAGCAGATGGCGTGACATCGGACCTCTTGCAAGAGACCATGAGCTTTTGGGTAGATGGATAACAGCTACCGCTTGAGTAGTATTCTATGATAAAATCTGCATGCTCGGTTGATTTGTCTACCGAATCGCTCGGGTCGAAAATGGCCAACACTTGTTCCATCGGGAATGGAAGTATGTCCATCTCGATGGTGCAAAAAACCGCGTTGTCCATCTGATGACCGGTCAGAAAAGAGCGCGAATGTAGCATAAGTTACACTGGCTTCTGGTTGCCTAGCTCGACTGAAATAAAGCGTACACGAAGCGTTATGTCGGTCGATTTGGGTATATGCTGGATAACTGTACCTACCAGTTGTGAGTACGGCTTTTCTGTGGGTAGAGGATAGAGAAGATCCTGGACGGTGACTGTTACATCAAACGATGGTGATTGTATGATATACGAATACTATGTACTCTCGCTGGTGACGCAGAGCGTCAGAAAGACGGCTTCAATCCAAATGAAGCTAACTCGGGATTGCTGGAGGCAAACGGAGGCAGTTTGATGGCAACGACATTAATGACAGGGGAGTCTGTATGAGTGACCATATTGTTGCTTCGCTCACCCAGCGTACATAAAGGAAAGGGAATATACAAGAGGAAAAACTGGGTCACCAGCTTGTCGTGGCTTACTACAGTTAATGCCTACAAAACGAATAAAACGTGTTAAAAACGACGTAAACGCAGAACTTAGAAAGTGAATACTAAACTACTGTTATTTCCGGCTCAACAAGTTTGAAATTCTCCACATCTCTTTTCCTATGAGACTCCTGTCCAACCTACAAAATTATTGTTTACACTTCCGAAGGCTGTCCTCCTTCCCCCCGGAGTGCTGGCCGCCAATGACTCACTCTAATGCGCATGAGTGAATACTGCCCTCCCCAGGTCACGGCCCTTTGTTGACACTCACATTACGACCAGCTTGACGGCGATGTCGACCCAGACGTCTGTTTTCCCATTTTGACCCAGTGCCCACGGCTGATCCGAGACCCACTCGTCAAGTCACCCCACCACAACTGTCTGTCAAGCGCTTGCATCACCCCTTTTGCCAACAAAACATTGTCTCTGTTCCTGTCCGTTCCCCCCCCCCCTTTGCCGACAAAAAAATGTCTCTGTTCGCGTCTGTCCACCCTCCCCACCCTTGGACTAGTGCATTCAGACCCATGAGAGCCCCCAGGAACCGACTCCTGGGATCCTATAAAACCGGACCCATAACCCTTTGACGGATTCCCTTTGCTCTTGACGTGGAATATCCATTGTTAAGGTTTGAGTATTTATTTTGTACTATTTTCTCTTAATAGTACCGTACCACTTTGATAGTTGTTATCACTGGTTTGGCGTACGCGTGACTACTGGATACAGTCAAAGAAAGCAAAGGACGAAACAGTACTTAACACGGATTGGCCGTGCTACCTGGGTATTTGGTCTGACAAACTAGAACTCAACATTGAGACGAATAATTGGCCTGACAAGCCAGTGTTCAAAAGGTGTCTCACATTTGTCTGGATTTAAAGTACTTGACAGTACTCAAATACAGCTGCGAAACTGCCGGATGGATCGTGCTGAACAAGGAATCGCGCACCTGGCTGGATTGACAGTACTCGACGGTACTTAAACGCAGGTGCGGAACTGACAGATCGTTAGTACTTAACAAGGATTGGCCTTGCTAACAAGGAGTCTCGCATTCGTCTGGATTGAAAGTACTTGCCAGTACGTAAAACACATCTGCGAATCTGCCGGATTGACAGTGTTGAACCCCATATGCTCACACGTTCCAAGGGACAAACACATCTGGAGGAAATGCCCAAGGAAGAAGACTCAATCAAATCTTGTCAGGGAGCTGCCAATCCCTCAAACTTCCACATCGGCTCTGGTAAGTCAAGTTCTCCTAGTTATTCTAGTCGTAAGCGTAAGGCAAATTTGAAAGCACTTAAATTGCGGAGCTTAATGAGAAACGCGTTAGACGAAAAGCGGAGTTAGAACTTTTAATTCTTGATGCTGAAGATAAAACGAAACTTGCTAGGTTCGAGGTTGATGTCGAGTCCGACGTAGAGTCAGGGGATGAGGGTGATAACATGCAATCGGCAGAGCAAACTGAGCGTGTAGCTCGTTACTCAGAAGAGTGCACCGTGAAGGGCGAATGTCTGGAAGAAAGTGACCGTGAGAGAAAATCGTGCGTTGGTCCACGCACAGTCAACACGATGTCTCCAATAGTAGCCAGCTTAGGACTGCCTAAAGTAGAATTGTGTTATTTCGATGGCAATCCCTAACACTATTGGAAATTCATCCGCCAGTATGAAGTGTATGTGGAGAGTAAGGTGGAAGACCCTGAGTAGAGACTGCTATACTTAACGCATTATTGCCGAAGGGATGTGAGAGCTGCGATTGAAGAGTGTGTTATGTTACCTTCTTCCATGGCATACGCAAGAGCACGGACTATTCTCGGATACATGTTCGGACAACCACACATTGTTGCACGGTCCCTTCTCGAGGGACTATTTACTCAGGCACGACAGACTTCACATATGGCAAAGTCAATTTCTGACCTCTGCATAAAAATGAAAGGTTGTGAAATCGCACTTACCCAAATGGATTACGTGTCCGATTTAAATTCTCTTAATGTATTGGAACGAATAGTGCGTTCCTTACCCTACACGATGCAGAACCAATGGGCTGAAGTAACCAACCGGATATACACTGGTGGTCGAGACCCAAACTTTATTGATCTCACAGAGTTTGTGGACAAGCATTCGAGTCTTTCCGCATTCTTAAGGTATTTCGAATAGGGAAGGCTCCAATAGCTCCAGAATCAATTTCTCGGCCACGACCTCTAAAAGTTATTTTAGAAACTGAAGCACAGGCGAAACTCCTGCTAGAGTGCAAACCATCCTTAAGGAGTCTGCATTCGCAAGTTTTTTTCAGCCGGATTACGAGTTGAAAGAGCGGAGAAAGATGAGACAGCTAATAATAGAGCTGGAAAAACGGAGAACCAATGGCGAGACAAATCTCAAAATAAGAGAGGGAAAAATCGTTCAGGTCAAAAGGACATCGCTCTGGTCGAAGCCGGTAACAGTGACGGCCTAGCTGTCCCACCACCGAAACCTCAGACATGCCCTCTTAAATTGGTCGTTTTAAATGCCAGATCACTGATTAATAAAATGCCTCTGCTCCAGACTATGGTTTTCGTCAACCGCCCAGACATTGTTATGGTAACTGAGACATGGGCATCGGCCTCTGTAGCTGACTCAGAACTCTCTGTTCTAGGCTATTCATGCGTTCGGAACGATCAAAACAATGGCCGTGGCGGAGGAAGCTGCATCTTTATTAAGCAGCCACTTGCAGTTCCCCCGTTGGACTATCCACAATTCACAGCGGTGGAGGAGAGCTGCTGACTACGAGTTGTTCTAAAAAACAAATACTCCTTACTTGTTGGCTGTGTTTATCGCCCACCTAATGCCAATACAGACTACGATCTTTGTCTCTCGCAGGCATTTAATGCCGCAGCTGACTTGAATCTTAAGTATTGCTTGATTGCAGGCGATTTTAACCTTCCTGACGTGCAATGGTTTCCACCATCCGGTCCTTCAAATTTCGAGAACTTACTTGAGGCAATAGATATCGGCATGTGGGATCAGGTATTCAATTTTCCCACTCGAGGAGCAAACATACTCGACCTAATTTTTTGTAGGGGATGCGAACCACTTTCAGTGTCATCCTTAGGCGCACTTGGGAGTTCAGAACATCCTACAGTTGTTAGTGAACTAGAACTGGAGGCGGCTAAAACATTTTCCCAAAAGTATAGTCTTTATCATGACTTCCGATCAGCAAACACGGCTGACCTACTGGCACATCTAAACGCTCTCAACTGGTCTGAATTTTTCCAATGTTTGGATGTAAATCTTTGTACCGATGCACTATACAAAGTGTTGGATCCACTCATCATCCACTTTGTCCCCCGTAAGAAAGTAATACATGTCAAGGATGAAGTGTACCTTCCTCTATCTTTCCGTCGTAGGCTGCGTAAACTCTCTCGTCGTTTGCATCGGCAGAACGACACTTCCGTTCTACCCTTGATCACACTGATCTTTGAGCAGGCTAAGAAGCTCTCCGAAGAAAAGCAGGTAACCGATGAGGCTCTCTTCGCTGAAAATCCTTCCCTTAATGTTGCGAAACTCTTTTCGCGTACAGTAAAAGTGCAGAGGAAAACGCAACACCCCATACTTCAAGATGCTTTAGGAAACCCCATAGCTGACGCTAAGTTGACCGCCGATAGCTTCAATGCGTTCCTATCCAAAACGTTTAGTGAAAGCTCGTTTGCTGCACCTCCGGTTATCCAGGCTTGGACGGGTGCCATACTCGAAACCATAAGTTTTACCGTCTGGGATGTGACTGTAGCCATTCCTCGTTATCGTCAATCATATAGTCCAGGACCAGATGGCGTCCCAGTTAGCCTTCTAAAAGCTAAAGCGAATGATATCTTTCCGTCTATTCTTTGTAGGGTATTTAATCTTGCTCTTGAGAGCGAAACCTTTCCTTCGTTGTGGAAGGAATCGCACATAATGCCTATTCGCAAGCATGGCCGATCGACGTCATTCGACAACTTTAGGCCAATAAATACACTTCCCGCAGCCTCGAAAATCTTGGAGACCTTAATCAAAGAAAAGATGATGCGTCACTTCACAGAGAACAACCTGCTCCATACAGCTCAACATGGCTTTATCGAGAAACGATCTTGTGACACCTGTCAGCTCTCTTTCTTTGATTATATGCTGCAATCTAGAGACAGCGGTTTTACCACTTAAAGCGTATATTTTGATTTTACTGAGGCCTTTGATCGGGTCGATCATAACCTCCTCCATCTGAACCTAGCCTCCTTCGGCATAGGTAGCAAGCCTATGAACTTCATATCTTCCTATTTGGATGCTCTCACACAACGAGTAAAAATTTCCAATGTTATCTCCAACCCCACGCATGTGAGGAGTGGAGTTATAGAGGGTAGTGTACTGGGTCCGCTCCTATTTTGCCTGTTTGTCAACGACGTTTCAGATTGTTTTCAGCATGGCAGACCCTTCATGTACGCTGATGATTTAAAAGTTGCTTGTCGATATAAACCGGCAGATCGCAACATCGTGCTCGAGCTGATAAAAAAGGATCTTCAGGCCTTCGCACATGGCGCCTCACCCTTTCATGGCACAAATGTTCCGTTGTGGTTGTTGGTGATGATCATCAACCGGAATTAAGCGTTGACGGCCACGAACTAAATTTCCCAGGAGTTATCAAGGATTTGGGCATATCCTACTGTAATAGTCCCAATTTTTCAGAGCACTGTGCCCTGATAGTCTTGAAAGCACGCTGAACTACCGGATTTATCCTTAGAAATTTTAAGACTTTCAAGGTTAGAACTAGCCTTCATAATATGTACGCGAGACCTAGTCTTGAATACTGCTCGCCCCTATCCAGTCTTCTGCGCACTAGTGAACGGAAGAAAATAGAATCGGTGCAGCACTTCTTCACTAGAAGAGTTTTCACTACAGAACACCGTAACTTAACCTACCAACAAAGGTGCGAACTTATAAAGCTGGATCCCCTGTGGCTTCGTCGATTGCAGAAGGGTCTAATTTTACTGTTTAAACTTTTGAATGGTCAAACCTTTAATCCCCTTAGTACAATAAGGCAGATTGAGCACTCTCGACGCGCCAGTCATCGAGACGTATTTTTATTTCTTGCTATGGCACGTACAGTTAAGTACCGGCAATTATTTTCAGTAAATGCCATATCAGACTAACTAATGTTGGGATTACTCACTCCATACTCAACGGCTGAGGAAAACGGAGGACCAGCCAAACATATGGAAGGCAGATTTCAATTCAATGAATAATGCACTATCGACCGTGAATCGGGACTGCCTACTCAAGGGGGATCCGGAGGAGGATTGGCGATCACTCAAGAGGGTTGCATTAGATCTGCTTAAGCGCTTTTGTCCGGTCAAGGTACACAAGACGACTAGTCGTCCTGCCTGGTTGACGAGAGACCTGCCACATTCCTAGCCGTTGCCGGCGGCCCGCCAAATTTCCAGCCTTGCTTTATATGTTCTCAAACACATAAAGGGGCCAGTTGTCCCCGTCTACTATCCATGAGCGTCGCTGATAGATGGAATTGTATGCACGAACACAAGACATGCTTTATCTGTCTCGATAATACGCATTTTGCCCTGGTGTGTAGGCAAAAGGAACGTTGTGAGTGTACAGGACGTCATCATACACTTCTGCAAACGATCAGCAAATATTGCGAGACGAGGGAATTTGCGCCCTGAGTAGAATCGCATACGTACCATCACGACTAGGTGTTATTCCTATCAAGCTAGCAACACCGACCGGAACTATCGAAACATACGCATTCTTGGACAGTGGCTCTGATGTCACGTTAATAAAACGAGAGCTACTAGTTAACAGCGGAGTCTTCACCAAGTCGACGGCATCGACGATCAACACATTAAGTGGGTCTATCGAATGTAACTCGGAAGTCAGAGATGTAAGACCGCTGCCCATGAGTGAAAACGAATCAGTTGAAGTCGAAAGGGCTCTAGTAGTTGAAGACTTGCCACTGCGTGCGGAACCATCCATTAAGAAGTTGGCATCGTCATGGTCACACCTGAACGGTATAATGCTTGACGAGCTTACGGATCGTAAGGTCGGCATACTTATTGGAAACGACGTCATGGAAGCTCATTGGGTACTTGACCAACGTCTGGGTGGAAAACGAGAACCGCTTGCTGTGAAAACTTTGCTTGGATGGATGTTGCTTGGATCTTTGCGCGACAGATTGGAAGGTGACTCTATCTTTCACTGTATTTTTAATCAAGAGAGAGAGGTGACAGAAGACATCAAACACTTATACGACTCTGAGTTTTCGGACACGTCTGCAACGATTGCGAGTTATTCGTTGGAGGATGAACGGGCTCTGATTATGGCACGTTCGTCCATTAGGCACATAAATGGGCATTTCCAACTGTCGCCACCTTGGAGAAATCGTGCGTCGAAGTTCCCGGAAACGTATCCGTTGGCGTGGAAGCGACTGCTCCATCTCAGGAGTAAGCTGGATCGAAGGCATGAGTTACTTCAAAAATATGAGCAAACATTCAGTTCCTACAGGAAAAAGGGAAACATCGAGCGGACTGAGAGTAACAAAACATTTTCGGAACTAAGCCGTTGGTATTTACCTCGTCATCCTGTTGTAAACCCCCGAAAACCAGACGAAATCCGCGTTGTATTTGACTGTGCTTCAAAGTGCCAGGGCATGTCTCTAAACGATCACCTCTACCAAGGGCCAGATCTAAACGCAAAATTAGTAAGCGTGTTGTTGGGTTTCCGGCTAGAACGAATTGCAGTGGCAGGGGATATAGAAGAGATGTTCTTACAAGTGAAAGTGCATCCGGTCGATCGACCAGCTCTGAGATTCTTGTGGTGGGAAAGTGAGGGGTTGGCCGGGGAACCAGTTGAGTTCCAGGGGACATCCCATGCATTCGGGTTAACTTCTTCGCCATTTATTGCAGCATTTGCGATGCGAAAAAACAGTTGAAGATTTCAGTTCATCCTACTCTTCATCAACTTGCGAAGCGATTCATCGTAGTGTTTACGTTGATGATTGTCTGCTTTCGTTAGGCGATGCGGATTCCGATAAATGTATTGTGGACGACGTTTGCACGCTACTATCTCATGGTGGCTTTCGGATGCGAAACTGGGCGTCTAATGACCGCCGCATGCTGTCGCACATCAATGCCAGCGAAATCTCTTCTAATATGAGAGATATCGCTGTCAATACTCTATCAACTGAGCGAACCTTAGGACTGCAGTGGGATACGAATTCTGATATTCTCGCGATAAGCCTCGACATACCTATGAAACTGTCGACTCGTAGAGGCATCCTGTCTTGCTTGTCTTCTCTTTATGACCATCTGGGTATCTTTGCTTTTTGGTTGATACCGGGAAAGCGCTTACTACAATCCTTATGCAAAAGCGGACTGAAATGGGATGAGCAACTATCCGTTATCGAGAGATCTCAATGGGAAAACTGGATCTCAAACTTACGGAGTCAAAATACGCTTCAGCTGGCTCGATGTCTTAAACCCAAAGGCATCAGCGATTCAATGCGGACCGAATTACACGTGTTTTGCCATGCGTCAGAAGAAGCATTTAGTGCAGTTGCCTATGCTCGTTTCAGTAACGAAACACGGAACTTACATTGTTCACTCCTTTGTTCAGAAGCACGCGTTGGCCTCTCAAAACCGTTTCTATACCACGATTAGAGTTGGCAGCTGCAACCCTGGCTGTACGCGTGGCTGACCTGATCCGGTCAGCTACCAGTACGTACTTTAAAAGTGTGACTTTCTGGACTGATTCTATGATAGTCTTATACTACATAAACAATGAATCAACCAGATTCTGTACATTTGTAGCCAATAGATTGACCGTTATTCGTGACTTGTCTGCAACTTCACAGTGGAGGTTTGTGGGTTCGGGTGTAAACCCAGCAGACATAGCTTCGCGACGGACGTGCAACTTTGCGTTCTTGCCACAGTGGTTGCGCGGTCCAGACTTTTTAGTTCGACCGGAGAGCGAATGGCCTGCACAACCTTCACTGGTGTAGCCCGCGGATTTGGAATTCAAAAGAACGATTGCTCAAGTTCACGTGCTAAGCCAATGTGGAAGTTCGGATAAACTGGTTAACCGTTTTTCAAGTTGGACCAGATTACAAAGGGCCGTGGTCTGGCTCCTGCGTTTCAAGCAGTATATTATCGTTTCCGCTGGCAAGGATCCTCAAGAGACATTGATGAAGGGCTATATTCGAGTCACGGAGATGCGTCAGGCTATAGATGGTCTGATGAAGTACGTACAAGGTCAGCACTTTACTCAAGAATTAAGTGTTTTCAAATTTCTTCAAATGGATGTCGATGGTAGAAGAAAAACCGTTAGATCTAGCAGTTTGAAGTGCTTGTGTCCCATTTTACTGAATGGTACGGTGCGTGTGGGAGGTCGCTTGAACTACTCGACGTACAATGAGTCGTTTAAACATCCTGTAATTCTTCCAAACCGTCATCCCGTGACAGATTTAATAATCAACTACTTCCACGAACTAGAAGGACACTGCGGGATGGCACAAGTATTGGGGGCTATCCGTCAAAAGTTTTGGATCATGAAGGGAAGCGTGTCAGTTAAGCATGTAATTGGTGCATGCTTATCATGCAGACGTAAATTGATGCCACCCCAAGGACAGATGATGGCCCCTCTTCCCCTACAAAGGACAGAAGTGGGATGGTATCCCTTCAAGTGTGTTGGGGTAGACTATTTTAGATCCTTTATGACGAAGCGTGGGCAGTCTTATGAAAAACGTTATGGTTGTCTGTTTAGTTGCTTACAGACCAGAGCCGTCAATCTTGAGATATCTTTCTCTCTTTCCACCGATTCCTTTCTCCAGTGCTTAATGAGGTTCGTTAGTAGACGAGGAAAAACGACTGACATCTATAGTGACAATGGAACCAAATTCGTTGGGTCAGTTAGGGCGCTCAAAGGTGATATCATAAAGTGGGATCAAAAAGTAATATCAGATCAGTTACTGACCTCTGAAATACAATGGCATTTTAGTCCACCCGCAGCTAGCCATCGCGGAGGAGTATGGGAACGTGTGATCAGGTCAGTACAACGAATCCTCATTTCACTGTGTAATGAGCAATGCGTAAACGACGAGCGACTCGCCACCCTCTTTGTACAGTCAGAATGCATATTAAACAACAGACCGCTGATTCCACCCGCTTCTGATAGTAACGACCTTGAACCCCTGACACCTAACAGCTTGTTGTTAATGTAAGATAGCTTGGAGCTGCCCCATACTGACGATTTGGTTACGCAATATCATGCGGGATGGAAACAAGTACACTACTTGGCAGGCATCTTTTGGCGACGCTGGACTAAGGAATACCTGCCTACACTAAAACAGCGTACTAAGTGGCTTCGAGAGTCCCGAGAGCTGAAAGAAGGGGGCGTAGTCTTAGTGTCTGGGTAGTAGATACCTAATGGAAAATGGCCTTTAGGAGTGATTGATAAGTGCGAAGAGAGTCTGAATGGTTTAGTTAGAACAGTGCAAGTAAGAACGGCGGGCGGTGTCATAAAGAGAGACTTTCGTAAGATTTGTTTACTAGAGGGTAGACAATAAACAGGGAAGTAAGGGACGTCGTGCTAGTGTCACGAGCAGATATAAAACTATTTTTACTAGCGAATAGTTATGTGCTTTGCATGAGCTGAGTGTAGGTGAATTAACAGAGCCGACATGGATGATGCGTGGAGAATTGGCGGGTGGTGTTATTTCCGGCTGAACAAGTTTGAAATTCTCCACATCTCTTCTCCTATGAGACTCCTGTCCGACCTACAAAATGATTGTTTACACTTCCCAAGGCTGTCCTCCTTCTCCCCGGAGTGCTGGCCTCCCATGACTCACTCTACTGCACATGACTGAATACTGCCCTCCCCAGGTCACGGCCCTTTGTTGACACTCACATTACGACCAGCTTGACGGCAGTGTCGACCCAGATGTCTGTTCTACCCTTTGACCCAGTGCCCACGGCTGATCCGAGACCCACTCCTCAAGTCACCCCACCACAACTGTCTGTCAAGCGCTTGCATCGCCAATTTTGCCAACAAAACATTGTCTCTGTTCGCATCTGTCCACTCTCCCCACCCTTGGACTAGTGCATTCAGACCAATGGGAGCCCCCAGGAACCGACTCCTGGTATCCTATAAAACCGGACCCATACCCCTTTGACGGATTCCATTTGCTCTTGAAGTGGAATATCCATTGTTAAGGTTTGTGTATTTATTTTGTACTATTTTCTCTTAATAGTACCGTACCACTTTGATAGTTGTTATCACTGGTTTGGCGTACGCGTGACTACTGGATACAGTAGAAGAAAGCAAAGGACAAAACAACTACTATAAAAAAAAACGGTGATAGACACAATGGTCAAAAACAGAAAATCGAAAAAAAGAGGAAAAATGATATAGACTCAAAAAGTCCCGATATCCTTCTGTAGCAGTAGTTAACTAACGACTTGCAGAAATGGTGTTCTTGGTCAGAATTGATGGCCTAACTAGCTCGTCCAGCAATTCACCAATCAAAAATAAGCGCGTCCAAAGAGCGTTCGGAAATTAAAAGGTCTCGTTTAGCCCCTTTTGACTTCAAGCACTCTCAGATTAATCACACGAAAAGGTACTTCGTGGCATAAGTAAAGTTGGAGTGGAAGTGTTATTCGCTTAAACAAACATGCATGCACACAAATACACAAGGTCCATGCAAAAGTGAAATTAGACGTATAAGCCTACAAATTCGATAAAAACTGCTTTTGAGACTTTTGGACACACCTGTTTTAGCAGTAACAACAACAAGTCCTATATAATGCTGATTGAAGCACTTCGAGAAATGACGCCGGAGATGAATAATAATTGCTAGCATGCGATTTTAATTACGTGTTCCCTATGCTTTTTGTAGATACTTACTAGACTTTATGTCTACAAAACGTGTTAGACAATGTGAAACTCAAAATTTCAGACGTAATAACTAAACTACTGCACTCGGTCGATGGAAACATGGTAAAAGTTGATAAGCAATGACATAAAGATTAATGATACGACCACTTTTATTCAGCAGTAGCCAAAAATTGACTTGCAATGAAGAAGAGCTGACCAAAAGTGCTGGCCAATTTCAGTCTTTCAAATCCGCGTTGACTGTAGGTCGCTTGTGTTGCAGAGACTGCCAGTTGTTCCTGAGCCCCATAACGATCTCGTACAGAGCCGTTAGACAGGGCAATTTGATATAAGAGCAATGCAATCCCTGCCATCAAACGTCACCGGCCTACGCCGCGCTGGGGATGGGGCGAGGCGGGCGATCCGGGACCAAGGGTGAACTAAATTTACGGTACAAATTTCTCGAAATCCACGTTTTTGTCAAAAAGTATAAATAACCATTAGTTTGCGTATTCTTCTTTGATAAAATAATCCTATCGGAGGTTGAAACGGGAAAACGGGGGCACGCGCTGCGAAAATATTTTCCGTTGGCCCTGTCAAATTCAGTCGATGTGCCACTGAATTCCCTCCTGGCCTCGGTGATTTCGATGGGGCCAGGTGGAGCTGGTGCTGGCAGGGATATAACCGCAGAAGTCACTTAAGCACGTGCCACGTGAAAGCTGCCGGAAGATTGTGTGTTGTTGTTCAAAAGTGAACAAACAAGACACATAGTACATTAAAAAAGGAGATCAGATGTACACACCTCAAAAGCAGAAGTACAAGAACCTACATAGTTAAGTGGCGAGGGTCATTTTTTGTTTATGCTAGCACTTTCGAGGTTTTAAGATACTTTGGTACGTTCTACCAGAATCTTTAAAAAAACCTTATTGAATGCGTAAGAACACACTTTTTCAAAACGACACCTCTTCAGAAGGCCATAGGGGTAGAAACATTGATTCAGAAGTCTAGAAATTGGATGCCTCAGGACCTGTGGTGTTTATGCTCCGTTATCACTCCAATGGTTTCATTTGCTAGTGCAGTGTCTTGCATGATATATATGCTGTCAAACTTTCTTGTACAAAGTCGCAAATAAACTGACGAATGGATTGTGTGCTCCCGGACAAAACGTTTTCCAATGGGAATTCCTATTCATTCATGGTTTCGGCTTACTTGAAAAACCTTCAAGTGGTTGGTGCGTCAGGTTGCCTTTTTGTCAAATTGGTAGTTCTAGCATTCGTGACTGACGCAGATGGGAGGAAACCTAACCAAAGTCATCCCAGGTATTTACATTGGGGCCAACGAAAATGCTAAAAACGAAGAAGAACTAATTGCCAATTGTATCTCACATATCCTCTCCGTTCAGACTACTGCTGCGGAAAGTATGAAGGTTGGTCTTTCTCCTATAGCGATCAGCACCACTGCTTATTTTCTGTCCCTCGACCAAAATTTTGTGTACCTTAACTTCACCAGTTTTCATGAAGCGCTTAATATTTTGGCGTTCAACCCGGTTATTTTTAGTCTGCTCCTTTCGGCCATGCAGGTTTGAAATCTAGCCTAAACTTTTTGCAGACTAACCGGTTAGCCTGTGACAAGTCTTGAGACTGGCTCTGGAAGCACGGTCCCCCCAGTGGTGCCTAGTCAGCTACATATATAATTATGCACGCACGTGCTTGAAAATCTGAGTTGATTGCTCAGAGCCAGACAGAGCCTAGCACAATGTTATTAGGGTAGCAGCATCTCATCTGTGGTATTGTATTCTCATTTGCAATAATAATTGTTGAACGTAAAATGAACTGGTTAATAACGCTTTCGTTTTGGAATATTGAGGTAGATAGACATTCCGAATACTGTCATATAGTAGCTAGTCCTGCTATTTACTAGGAAACATGGGTCTTTTTCGACATTTCATTAGAATAGTAAGATGATTGTATGGCGTTGCAGGTCGCTATAACTGCCTTTGACGCAAACTCTTAGAAATTATCAATATTTCTTGTGTGTTTTTTTAAACCAATTTCAATTTCATCATCAGCTTAAGGCACTAGTACCCGGATAATCAAACCATCGCTTTAATAGAGTATTTGGAGGCCCCTACTTACATTCTGGTTCGACAGTCAATTTCGGTTAAGGGTATGTGCTGCTAGTTACTGATTGGTACCACAGCTCAGAATGGCGTGACTGCTCGCTGGACTCTTCACCGAGTATGACTGAATAGGCGACACTTAGGAGTTTATGTTCCAGACGTTTGCGTTTCAACAGCTTATGCTTAATGTTATATCTGTAGACATTTCCCTGGTGACTTCTACAGTTAGCTTTTTGTTTATGATTAAGGCAGAAACCTTCCCGCTTTATTAACGCCTTTTGTTTCGGAAGACCATTCATAAAATCGCAGGCCTTATTTCACCATTTCCCGTTAGCTTAGGTATTTGAGCACGCGGATGCACTTTGTTAAACTAGGAATTACTCTGGTTTTCTCGTGCGATTCCGACTTAGCATAACTGACATCATTGGCTCTGTATAGGTTATCACTCCTTTCGATAGTAAAAGAATAGGTCTGGTGGGCAAAAACAGCTGAGACTAACTAGTGTATCTCCGCCGCCTGTTGACGCTAATGTAATCTGCTTTATGCAGTAGGGAAGAAGTAGCAGTTTAAGTTTTTAATGACAGTAGATTTGCGTCGGGTTATGTGCTTCATGCAATCTAATTGGCAATCGGTCTTATGTAGTCCTGTACCTAAATTGCAGTAACATCTGTGAGAGTTAGGCCAATGTAGCCCCAGCCATCTTCACTATAATTCAATGAACGTGCTCATGAACACCAACTCGAAGCTTTCTGTATGGGTAACACACAGTTCCTACATAGACAATCTAGCGAATTTTTGGCGCTTAATCACCATAAAATGTCTTCACAGCCACCCAAAATTTCTTAGCAGGTCTATTTATGAAAACACTAACCACACTAAGAAACAGTTTCCGCTTCTTTAAGTAACTCAGCGCCTAGTTGACCAGAAAGGACGGATCTGGTCACCTCTACCTTCGGCTCATATGTATAACACGAATATTAATTTTTCTATTAATATCCGATTTTAAAGGCACGAAAAACCGACATAAGTAGGCGCCGGGAACGCTCACAGAGGCTGCCCTAGGGGAAAGATGTCAGTCGCCTTAGTTATCAAAACAACTTTACCAGCCTTCTGCATTTCCGTCCACAGGAATCGTAATTATGCGCGGTTACTCACAATTCCACTTGTTACCTGCGAACTTGTACTTTCTACGGCTGTCATTATGCCTTATCTAGCCGGACTCGGTGATTTGTAAAACCGTACTTCTATGCGTGTGACTATCTGCGGCCGTATTAATGGAGGACTTCGACCAGGTCGAGTCATCCCCTTCAACCACTCCAGGCGGATAGATGCAAGGCCGCCGGATGAAAGATAGCGGCAATTAACTCATACAACAGTTTAAAATTTCACACTGTTTCGTTAAATTGCCTCAACCCTCACTCCCCCTTCCTTCCCATACGTTGGTTCAATGCAGTGTCCTTTACCGGATCATTATTTAAACTAAACTATGATCCTTACGGTTATACCATTCATTCTGTGAAATTTTAAACTGTTGTATATTCTCCTCGTGATCATCCTCATGCAGCGACAAGATACAGCTGAGAAGCTGTCACGAAATTTATTGATGTCAATAAATCCTGCCGTATACGCCTGTTTTAAATTTTTCCTATAGGCTTTATTTCAGACTTTCTATTTTTCCTCTTTCAGTCACAAAACCATATTTGCTACCACGTCTGTGTCCGCGAGTCTGATGAGCAGAGCCTGCTGCGGGTCGTGTCGGACACCAATGACTTCATACATTCAGCACGAGTCGACTCAGGCAATGTACTTGTTCACAGGTATGTTTCAAATACTCGTCATTACGAACACTACCCTTAGCTACCAACCGGTGTTTCATCACTTTCGCGGCAATTCATGTCGCAGTTGCATGACTGACTATCGTTACTTACTTACTTGTTAGCCTAGTCAGGGTGCGCCCACAGATGGCAGACCGCGAGTGACCTTCAGCGAGGACTATCTGCGAAATAAGCAGGCCCTCGGATCCGCCGGGTAAACGGCTCTCGGGCTTATGTAGCGGTAACAACTTAAGGCGTAAACTAGAATGGATCTGGAAAATCTTGTTTGTATTTTCTTTAAATTCCAAATAAGTAGCCGTACTGCAGCATGACTAACGTAAGTCACCACGGCATCCAGCGTAGACCTAGCACCTCAATGCTTAGGCAAGGGGTGGGATGGAGATAGCCTCCCTCCAATGCAAGGACTCGAGAAAGCAATAGCTTCCTCTAACCACCCTCCATCCTCCTCCCCCATCACAATCGCCCAGCGACTCAGCTTAATCAAGTTATGAAAGGACAGGAGGGCTATAGTCCGCGTGTCCTGGTTGCGTTTACCAAGGAGGAGCAAGACACAGCAGCGGACTTATCGTACCCTAATCGAAGAAATTCACGCAAACATTAGCTTGAACATGCAGAACCGGATGCAAGCATGCGTAGAACATTAAGTTGACACAGAACGACAGAATGACGATGGTCAGCCTGCAGTGACTATTGCTTCACGCAGCTGCTAGAACCCCGTTCAGAAGTGTAGAGACCGACTCGTGTGTGGCACTTGTAGAGGGGCATTTCAAGCCATGCGGCCTTATATGAAAAGGAAGAAGTAAGGGCAAGATCTACTCTGTTCGGATTGAGTGATTAGCATAAGTCACCAAGACCGCCGAGATTTTCACATTTAGGTCAAATGAATTATGCAAATCTGTCGAATCTCTATTAATAAAGCGTTCCTAATAGTCAACTAGTAGATTCTAGATTGATTGCTTAGGAAATCCTGCTTGAGCTGTCAGCTTACTGTATCAGAATTGGTGGATTACATACATTGAAGCAGGATAGGCGGGTAAGTTGACCCAAGTATGCTTAAACTCACGGTTCCCACTGGGGTCTCGTAGGCGAGTTAGTTAGAGCGTTGGCTGTACTAAAGCCTTTCCATTGCTGGCGTGGGTTCGAATCCCACCGGGGCCGCTAAGTTTTTCTACAATTGGGTCAAATGGATCATTGAAAATACCGGTTAGCATTTAATGAGATAAGTTAGCTACTGTAGATCCTGTTCCGCAGGAAGTCCTGTCACCCATATCCTAAGAAGATCACAGCCAACCGGTTGGTTTACACCTTTCCTCCACCGGTGTCAGGCAAATGTGCAAGGCTCGACTACTCAGCATACCTCAAAAGCACTCCCATATCCCTTCGGTTTCCTGGCGATTGTTTAACCGAATTGTGCAGGGCTTTCAGATTCGGTCTCAATTGTAGTCTGAGCAGACAAAGCTAACTGTATAGCATACTTTCAATTTTTACGACTAGAGCTGTTATCAAAGGCCAGACACTTTTTACCTGATTCTCTGCGGCAGTGTGTTGTTGCTGCGAGCGCTCCGGATGACCAAGGTGAAGCGCACATTTTAGCTTCTGGTTACTGGCTGAACCGAAAGTTGCCGTCTGTTTCCTAC
Organism: Ligula intestinalis; assembly: GCA_036362985.1. NCBI lineage: Eukaryota > Metazoa > Platyhelminthes > Cestoda > Diphyllobothriidea > Diphyllobothriidae > Ligula > Ligula intestinalis. The sequence continues at coordinate 24,970 of JAYGXS010000053.1, forward strand.
AAGGTTTCTGAGATTTTAGTCGCATCGTGCATGTAAGGGGTTAGGAATTGGTGCGTCACTGCGATTCGTGGAATATTTTGGCGTCACAACGTCATGGGTCACCGTCGGTGTATAGCTCGCGTTCGACTCCAGTTTTCGCTTGACTCGAACAGTAGGGATGAGATCGACCCCAAGGTTTAAGTTCCCGGGCATTATCCTAGGTGCAATGACTGGAATGTTCTCAAGACGACCACGGCAACAGTAGCTTATGGAGCCCCACGCATTAATCCCTAAAACCTGCACATTTTCCTACGAAAATGATGTTTATGTCGGGTTTTATGGGCGGAGAATTAGGACGCGCAGTGGAATCTACTTTAATAAATGCTAAATACATTTTTATTTTACTGTATTTGGAAGTGTTGTTGATTTATGTCTGTAGATTTTCCTAATCTGTATTATCGTTTAACTTATTGCGGAAAAACCCGATTATCAAACTGCAGGTTTATTGAATTTCCCGAAAAATTGAAGTGGTGGTTAGGAGGTCGTCTACTTCAACTTACCTCTGGTCCAACTTACCGCTCTGGAGTTAGATTAGTAAAGTCCGCGGCGTGAGGCGCCGCGCACACCTTCAATTTACATGTGGAACAACCTGCTCCCAGCGGCCGCGGGAAGCAACTTCGACTACACGTTTTCACTTTACACTTACTTATTAAAATGTCCTTATCTGCCTATCCTATTTATTCACCCCACAAAACTCAATAACTACCGTTTTTGCAGGACAAAATGCTGGGACTAGGGGTATATGAGTGGGGCTACATAAGCTACTTTTACCACGACCACAACTGCTGGCTAACTTTGTTGCATTGTGGGCTTACCCAGGCCTGCAGTGACTGCTTTTTCGTGCAGTTGCAAGGACCCGGTTCAGAGACCGATTCGTGTGTGGCACGCGTAGAGGGGCAGTTAATGCCTTCTGTCGGCTTCCTTGGCCTTCTTGGCGCTTGTAACAAAACGCCCCCGGGAGGTTGTCAACTGGCCGGATACCTCTCTCCTCCTCCTCCTCCTCTTCAGTGCGGACTGTACTCATAGTTTACTGTTGTTTTTTTACCGGTCGCATAAGGATTTCCAGACTATCCACTGAAGACTGGCGTCACTCACACACGTGAAACTTTGGGTTGCATTGTTAAGTCCCGTAAGTCATTGCACCCACTCTCATTTTAAGTCTTCTTGAAGTTATTTTAGATTTAGACTAGAGAATCAGACAGATACGATAAGTACTGGATCAGGCCTGTCGTTGCAGATGTTAGCTGAAATTCTTAAATTTGTTTAGATTAGAAAGGATTTCATAGGTGGAGCTGTCATGTAGTATAGTTCGGGCTGTTCTAGAGATAACCAAGTTGTCTATAGTGAACTGGTCTATGAAGTTATTAAGCACAAAACGGTTTTTCGTGCACGGAACAGTGTTTTTGAGCTTATGTCAATTTCTTTTGGTTAATACTGAGAGGAGATTTTCATTGGGATTGAGATCAGGCCTATTCACGAGAATGAAACGTGATTTGCAGGCTGCAGGCACAGACTGTGGTCCGAAAAACGTAGCATGGTAGTTGTAAGCGGTTAGGCGGAGCATTATCTTGTAACTTTACGGTGTCCATTCAGCGTTGGTGAATGCCTTTGTAACCGAGGGCATCCTTTATGAATTCGATTAACACATTGCTGTTTATAGTGTCTGTTTTTCGACTGCCAGGTCGGTCGGTGACCGAATTTGCTGGGCATCAAAATCACCAGGCGTAGAAATTTCTTGAAGTTTTCTGACGGCACAGTGTGTTTTCGCAGAAAGTTCTTCCCACTTATAATCACCTGGCCCGAATTCAGAGGCTTGTCTAAATTTAAATTTCCAGACTGAACATCTGTTGTCAATAGACTCCTGAGCAAATAAAAACGTTTTGCCAGTTTCCTACTTAGATGTCACTTCTTAATGACATTTCGTTGTTAGAGGTTGGATCCCTTCATCCGTTTTCTAATCATTTGCAAATAGAAAATTGACAAAGGCCCCATGTGAATAATCCTAAGGGACATATCATTGGTGAATTTGTAAATTACAAGAACAGCAGGATTTATTGGATCCACAAATTTCGGGAGCGCTCATCAGCTGCTACCTCTGTCTAACTTGAATGACGTAAGAGAAATACAAAATCGAATTCAAGCAGAAAATTCGATATAAACTGCAAGGTCATAGGATGTGGCAAAGAGGCAAAATCAATAACGCAGAAAATTTAAAACGTACATAAATTATACAAAGTAAAAACAGATATACCTTTCGCCGGAAATTACTCAAATGAATATGTAATAAGCCTGCAGAAAATATCTTCCCCTTGAACCCAGATGAATTTATCTTGAATCTTTCGGATATTTAACTCAACAAGTTGCAAAAAGTGGCCCTTTCATTAGGACTTGATTTCTGTTTGCCTAACAAACGAATAAATCTAGTAGATGTTGAAGCACAATTTGAGGGTTTGTACGCTCAAAGTTCTGACTTAAAACCCCGTTCCACTGATGACCAGGGTTAGATGAAAGCAAAATTTGTGGATATCGCATATCAGTTCCATAAAGCTCCTATAACATAACGCTCTCCCATCACTTAAAAACATACAATTCCTCTTTTTGCGTTGAAGCACCACAAAGAAATAGTTATTTCTAAACCGGACAAGGGGCATGGTGTGGTGATTCTCAATCACAGGGATTACGCTAATTAAAATGGAAGCCATCTTAAATGATTCCAGTAAATTTCGCCTAGAAGCCCAAGGCAAAGAGGAAACTAAGGCACTGGAAGACTCCGCTTTTGATCGATACCAAAACTGCTGTATCCCTAAAACTTAGAGGTTCCTATATCCCACGACTATATGGACTACCTCAAACTCAAAAACGGTATCCCTTTACGACCCATTCCTTCCATGTATAACTCACCCTTTCATAGACTAGCGCAGTGGCTCGTAAAGGAATCAGAGCCAATTCGCAAGAGATTTTCTACTGATACATTAAACGGCAGTTTTCAATTTATTGACGAAATTAGACACCATAATATTTCAGACAAATGCATAATATCCTTGGACGTTGAGTCATTATTTACCAACGTACCCCTGGATAAAACCATAGAAATCATTTGTTCTTATTCCTCTGACACTCGCCTGTCCCCTCAAATACTTCAAGATTCATTACAACTGTGTTCAAAGGATGTCCAATTTTTGTTCGATGGCCAACTATATCGACAAATTGACGGAGTCGCAATAGGGAGCTCACTTGGACCAACCTTTGCTGACATATTTATGGGCCATTTAGAAAAAAAGGTATCTTCAAAATTGGACAAGATAACACCCTATAGGCGATATGTTGATTATTTTTTCGTAGTTGTCGACAACCTAAAGGAAGCTAAAGAATTATTGTCTGAAATGAGCAATTTGCATCCGAAGATTGAATTAAGTAATAGAGGGGAATATGCGAGTTCCAGGAGGCAGTTCAGAAGAAGAAGATGCGATCACTGGAACATGAACGAGAGAACCAGCTCTCCTTCCTCGACGTTAACTTGTTCAGACAGGACGATGGTTTCCTTACACGAACGGTCTTCCATAAGAATACATAAAAAGGTCATTACTTGCATTATCTAAGTTTTTTCCCCATCCAATGGAAACACAACTTGGTTTATACCTTTTTCCAGAGGACCAGAAAAATCTGTTCTATGGACACATTGGACGCCGAATTAGGAAGTCACAAAGATACCTCACTGCAACGTGGATACCCAGCTCAGTTTATTGACACATTTCTTACGACCCAAAAGGACGGAAAAGTTAGCTCCAAAAGGCCTGTTTTCGTTTCCTTGCCCTTTAAAAGTAATAGCATATTAAAAACCATCAAGAGATGCTTGCTTAACACCATTAATAGAACTTACTATGCTGCCGAGCTCATATTTTGCTCTCCAACTCAGGCCTTACCAATCCCTGGTGCGGATGCAAGTACATAGGGCGAACGCAAAGACAACTGGCAGCCAGAGCTAAGGAGCACTTGCCTAGTTGGCTTTTCAAACAGGAACACAGAACGCCTCGTTCCTCTATTACAGAACATTTGTTAAATACGGGCCATTCTGTGGACCCTAAAACTTCTTTCCGTGTACTTTTTCGAGCACTTACAACTCCTACCTTGCGCTACCTGGAGGCAGCCTATATACGGCGGTGAAAACCAGACCTATGTAAACAGTTGGAGCATGTGGTTAGTCTAGCTTTACCCTGGCAAAATCCGGCTCCCAGATTTACACAGTTCCCTTTCTTATTTTTTCTGCCTTAGACGTTTTTCCCCATTTTTGCTGCCCACAGTGTTTTGACTTTCCTACGTTATTGATTAACTTCTTGGCCACATCCTATGACCTTGTAATTTGTATCGATTTTCCTGTATGAATTCCATTTTGTATTTCTCCCACATCATTCTTGTTATGCAATGAGAGGTAGCAACTGATGAGCGCTCCTGAAATTTATGGATCCAATAATTCCTGCTGTTCTTGCAATTTGCAAATTTGCACCTGGGAAAATCTGTTTCAAATATAATTTGTGCTTTTTAGTGTACTACGAACGAAATCGTCCTGATAGCTCCACCTCGCTTAATACTAGCCATTATTCTATCACCAATAATTCTTAAAAAAAGTGGCCTGGCTAATATTTAACATATTAACTGGCGACTAACGCCGGAGCCATTTAATTGCCAATATGTGCTCACGAATTGAGGCCAATGTTCGCATTCTAGGGACGTGTATATTTTAAGAATAAGAAGCTTTATCGAACACCGGAATCATGATTTTATTGGTCTGAGCT
>JAYGXS010000053.1:42200-62717 GCA_036362985.1 Ligula intestinalis
CTCGATCGACGTAAACGGTTTGAATTTCTCGTCCTCCGTGGGAAATATTATTTTCGGGATTTCAGTCCATCTAGCACTCGGGCAGACTTTCGTTGTTAGTGATTGGATTCGATTTCGCAATAACTCCAGCCTCAGAAGACACGGCAGGACATTAGTCAACACGAGCAACATCTCCGTAACATCTCCTTTTGTCAACAATTCTCCCGGATTCCAGCTCTCTACAAACGGCTGAGTCGTTTCAATGACCTTTTCATACAGTTGAATGCTTTATTCATATTGCATAGAGCTTTAATATCGTTTACCCTCACTGCGATCTATTATGGGAGACAAAAATAAACGTATAGATCAGCTTGTAAAAGTTTCGGCGCCAGAGGGACTTGAACCCAAAACCTCTGATTCACTGGCATCGGTCGTTACAATTATACCACCGAGGGATACAGTTGACGCCGATTTAATTTGGTTTAGAAGCCCTAGCCTAATTTGGAGGGCAGAAATCGCAAGGTTGATGCGACGAACTCATCCCCCTGCTAAAAGGGCTAGAAGTCCTCCGAGTTCAATCGACTCAAAGTACATCAAAGAAAGCTTAACATACACAGAAATTTTCCAAACCTTTTCCGTCATGCAGAAGGACATAGTAAGCCTGAACAAGGAGATAGGGAATCTTAAGACACATCTGCATACTTTAACGCATGGCACGATGTCGGAGAAGACAGAAAGCCGAGACAAGGCCAACGTAAAGAAAACCATAAAGGTTTCCATGCTCCATAAGCAAAATCCTTCAGAACCATTTGCGGAAATCGACCTCGTCGAAGAGTCGAAAGTCAACGAAAATGTAGATGGCCAGGGAATCGAACCCTGCATGTCGGACCAACAGGCGAACGCCGTTACCGCTAGACTACGAGACTACGTTAGGGCGTCTGAACATTTTATTTACTCAAGTAAAATTAATGGTCAATTTGTCGTCGACGAGGAACACCGTGATCAAAATCCTACCGAAACATCTGTAACTGTCTGCGGGACTGATATTCTGCGCCCAATTTCAACCCATGAGGAACTTTCCGAATTTAAATCCCCGCTAATTATAGGCTCATTTTCCGGACCAAAATTGCAGGATTTACCCAGCACAACAACTGCTCATATGAATGAACTGTCTGGCCTCACAAATCCTCATGGCCATAGCACCGAGGCCCCTACTGGAATCAGCCGGACTGTCCAACAAATTCCTCGAGACGCATTTGAGGTGGATAGTACACTGTGCATTATTCTACATGGGCTCCCTGAATCAACTAATGGTAGTCCAAAGAGTAGAATAGACGAGGACACCAAGGCCTTAAGGGAGTGCGTAAAGGATGTAATTAGTGAGGAGGATGAATTTTTGATACTGAAGCATTTCCGAATAAACAGTAAGGACAACTCCAATTCTTAAGGGAGGAAACCCAGGCCGTTAAAACTAATTTTTAAGAGTAAGCTTCAGAGAGATCTCCTGCTTGAGCGAACGGCAGGAGGAATCTCCGACCACAAGACGGTTTTTTTCAACAGGAGTACACGGTAAAGGAGAGGATGAAATGGAGGACCTTAAAGGCGGACTTAGCCATCTTGAAAAAACAAGGAAAGAAGGGCCTGGAAATACGCAATGGGGTAATTGTCCGACGTCAAAGGCCCTTTCTGTGGAGGACACCCGTCATCCTAATAAAAGTCAGACGGCCGGGCAATTAACCCAACGCGAAAACCTCTACAAAATCAAGTTTTATTATGGAAATGTGCAAAACCTATTTAATAAACTTGACGAACTCAAAATACTTGTGGCCGAGCTACGTCCTGATGTAACTGCACTAACTGAAACGTGGCTAACCGAAGCTATACAAGACTCTGAAATTCGAATAGATGGTTATCAGGTGCTAAGATGTGACCGAAAAATAAGAAGAGGTGGTGGTGTTGCCCTGTATATAAGTAGTACAGTTGACTGTATCCTCGCAGACGAATGTGCGAATGACAATGACCTGGAGATGATGCAGTGTAACTTATTGGTACCCAAAGCTGAAAATGTTACTGTCGCAGTTGTATACAGGCCTCCAAATCAACCTGTGGACAAAGACCAGCTGTTAGTCACCCGACTCCGGCGATGTGTCGGAAACAAGACAGTATTATTGCAGGCGATTTTAATGTTTCGTCGATTAACTGGGATCTGATGAACAGTAAGGGCCTTAGAAAAGGATTCGATCAAATGCTATTAGACATGACACTTGACGAATTCCTGTTTCAACATGTACGAACCACGACTCGAATGCGTGAAGGTCAGAGATCTAGTTGTCTGGATCTACTTTTTACCAAAAGCGAGGAAAGTATTGATGAAATAAATGTAGGTCCACCCCTAGGTTTCTCTGATCATATGACATTGATGTGGGAATCAACGCTGGTAGCTGCCCCCGAAAGAAGCTCCAAGCCATTTAGAAATGTCTGGCGGGGAAACTTTGAGGCAATGAAGTTGACGATTGGGCCTACAAGATGGACGGAATTATTCCGAGGGGGGTATAAATGAATGTTGGAATATATTTGAATCACGAATGAAAAACTTGATCGAATTGTACTGTCCTCTCAAGAAATGTTCGACGGGCAACAGGCAAAGATAGCTGACAAAAGCGGTAGAAAGGAGATCCGTAAGAAACACAAGCTGTGGAAGATATTTCAACAAACGAAGGATCAAAAGAAGCTCCAGGAGTATATACAACAACACAATTTCTGCAAGAAAATCATTAGAGCAACACGAGCCACGTATGAACTACGACTCCTGGAAGAGGCGCCGCAAAAACCCAAAGCCTTCTACTCCTACATCAGAATTTTTACAAAGAACCGTGACCATCTCGCAACTTTAAAAGACAAAACAATGAAACTGTGAGTAGTGGCCCTCAAAAAGCTGATCTTTTTTCAGAATTCTTCCAAGGTGTCTATAACACGGAGCCACCTTTCCAGCCACACCCTTTTCACAAGCCGTCAACAACTCGATTATAAACACAGTATTATTTACACCGCAGACAGTTTTGGCAGAGTTCAAGAAGTTGGATCCGGCCAAGTCACCTGGACCGGGTGAGATCCCAGGGGGTACTTCTACGCGAACTATCTGAGAAATTAGCGGAACCACTCAGTATAATTTTTCGAAAATCGCTCGAAACTGGTAAACTACCTAAAACATGGAAGTTGGCAAATGTCGTACCCATCCATAAAGGAGGATCACGACTCTATCTCACCAACTACCGACCGGTTAGTTTGACGTGCATCTGCTATAAGCTGATGGAACGGATAATCAAAAAATCGATTTTATCGCTCGATTAATTTCGCCGCCCAATTGGCTCAGTCCAGCATGGTTTCTCTGAGAAGATTTTTTGTCTTACAAATCTTATCACAACGCTAGAACACTGGACAAGATCCATGGATGAAGGACACCCAGTAGATGTTATTCATTTTGACTTCACATAGGCGTTTGATCGAGTTCCACATCAGCGACTCATCCAAAAACTAACCGACTTTGGGATGACAGGGAATTTGAGTTGACCCAAGTGTGAAAAACTAGGCGTTTGGCGGGATTTGAACCCGCGCATCAGAGAAAGCCTTTGCCGGAGGCTAATGCTCTACTGCTAAGCTACAAACGCCCGCTTCACGCCATGAGTTTAATCACACTTGGATCGATATTACCCGCTCAACTTTTCGCTCATATGGAATCCACCAATACGGGAGAAAGTTGACTGCCCAAGCAGGATTTCCTAAGCAATCATCTAGAATCCACCAGAATGACTGCTAGGCTGACTTAATTATTAAGTTGGTTTGGCAGATTTGCTTAATTTGAGTTGACCCAAGTGTGAAAAACTCAAGGCGTTTGGCGGGATTTGAACTCGCGCATCAGAGAAAGCCTTTGCCGGAGGCTAATGCTCTACCGCGAAAAGTTGAGCGGGTAATATCGATCCAAGTGTGATTAAACTCATGGCGTGAAGCGGGCGTTTGTAGCTTAGCGGTAGAGCATTAGCCTCCGGCAAAGGCTTTCTCTGATGCGCGGGTTCAAATCCCGCCAAACGCCTAGAGTTTTTCACACTTGGGTCAACTCAAATTCAGCAAATTTTCCGAACCAACTTAATAATGACAGGGAATCTCCTGAACTGGATTAAAGACTTCCTTGGTGACCGTAGTCAAAAAGTTACTGCAGGTGGCTACTGTTCAGCGTGGGCACCTATCAAAAGTGGAGTTCCACAAGGGTCAGTTCTTGGGCCGCTCCTTTTCATCATCTACGTAAATGACATCGTGCGAGAAATTAAATCTGACATAGTACTCTTTGCTGATGATCTCAAACTGTGCAGGGAGATAAAAGACGAAAGGGACTTCCAAATATCACAAGAAGATATAGACCGACTGCACTCTTGGAGCGACAGTTGGTGCATTAACGTCAACGCCAAAAATGTGTAGTAATGTACATGCTATCAGCAAGACGACGTAGAACTGCACTCTCGTGAAATTATATTTTGGGAGGCCAACCACTCGAAACCGTAAGTGAGCGAATAGAGCTGTGTGTTCTTATTAAAGACTACCTAAGTGTCAACGCACAGTGCTTCAAAGCCGCAGAGAGGGCAATGTAGGTCATGGGCGCCATTCGAGGGACGTTCGTTAACCTGAATGCTGATATCTTTGTAAAAGTATGTGGAACGTTCGTGCGGCCGCATCTGGAATATGCGATACAGGCTTGGTGGTCCTGGATTCAGAAAGACATGAGGATTCTCGAACGTGTTCAACGACGTTCTACCAAGGTGGTCCCTTAACTTAAGCAGTCCACATATGAACAGCGGTTGACTGCTTTAAATCTCTTTCGCCTCCATTATAGACAAGACAGAGGGGACCTTATAGCAGCTTTTCAGTTACTGAGGGGAACTGGTCTGGATGTCAAATGGGAGGATCTCTTTCAAATGGCCCCAAGAAGGAACCTCCGAGGACATGACTGCCAGTTGAAGAAGGAACTAAGCCGAACAAACCAATGTTCATCTTTCTTCTCCCAAAGAGTCATTCGACAGTGGAACTCCTTGCCCGAGTCTATTGTGCATGCACCCACGGTTGACGTCTTCAAGAGACGTTTGCATAACCATACGTTAACACCTTACACTTATTTGACATAACCTTCCGCAAACGCCTCACCTCTTCAACAATTCATTTTTCCAAATTATTTCTGTGCACTTTCGCACAACAAAAGCGATCTGTAACAATGTTTGCATATTTCACAAAAAACTTATGCATTCCTGTACCATTTCAATGGAGTTTTTAAGGGCTTCGATCATTTACTCCAAATATACTGACTGACTGACTGACTGACTGAGGAGGGGCACTCGGAAAGGAGGGGATACTGAGGAGAATGGGGAGCACTTCTAGGCGCAGACTCATGCCGCGCCAACCAACTGCACTCGATCCCGCCTCTAATTCTCTTGACTCTGAAGGAGAAAGGGCGTTCAGCACGAGAGGTTTATTTTTTATCTGACGTTTCGGATGGTTGTCTCGTCTACCCATCTTCAGAGGGTGAATACTCTGGCTCTTGGCTGTCGCTATATGCCGCTCCTTTCTTCCTTGCGCGTAGTCTACCGATCCAGTTTGGGCCGCTCTGTCTGGCTTGCGTCAACCAGCTGCACGGTCAACCTGCGTATCCATGAGACAGGCTACGACGAGACGCGGGGAGACGAAACGAGGGGAGGGGAAGGGTGGCGGTGAGGCGACGCAAATGACCAGCGCGCGGGGAGATCAAATAAATACTGACGTCCCAGTTACAGTGTCAACGCAGAGCAGACCGCAGGTGACGGTTACTAGGCCGTTGGGGCGGCTAGCGGTTACAACATAGAGAAGCGAGACAGGCAGAGCGGCCCAAACTAGATTGGTAGACTGCGCACGCGGAAGAAAGGAGCGGCAAATGGCAAGAGTCAGAGTATTCACCCTCTGAAGATGGGTAGACGAGACAACCATCCCAAACGTCAGATAAAAAATAAACCTCTCGTGCTGAACGCCCTTTCTCCTTCAGAGTCAAGAGAATTAGAGGCGGGATCGAGTGCAGTTGGTTGGCGCGGCATGAGTCTGCGCCTAGAAGTGCTCCCCATTCTCCTCAGTATCCCCTCCTTTCCGAGTGCCCCTTCTCTATAACGTTTACCGTGACGTGATCTGGACCGCTGTGGGGGCAGGCAAAACGAGTGAAAGAGGGGAGAGAGAGCGAGAGAGAGAGAAAGAGATGCAGCAGAAGTCTACTCTAACGATGAACTTGTCATGTTTGTTTTCATTTGGTAGCATCTGACGCCTTCTTAAAATTTTACGTTTACAGATAGGGTATATTGTGATTTAAAAAAGGGTTTGCAGCTATTACTTTTGTGAAGATTGAAACGCCCATTCTTGAAGCATCGTTTTAGTACAGAAGAAGAGTGCTTTTCGCTTGCTGGAACCAAATCCTCATTCGTGTGAGTTTTCAAAGTCTTCCTGGGGCTCATCGTCACGGGCGGGAGTGGTAACGAAACATGCAACAGTTTAGGGGGAGGGTAGAAATCAATCAGACATCAGTAACACCAGTCCGGAGTTGCTGCCCAGGGCTCTGTATGCTGATCGATAAACTGATTGACTGAATTTTCACCGGAGGCCCAGACTTCAATCGATTCCCGGCTTGTATAGCTTCCGGCATGGGCGATTACCATCGTGGCTGCACATCCACCACGTGATCCCTAGAATGCGTATTTTATATTTGCATATTTATAGCGCACATAAATTTAAGAGTTTAAAAAAATGGAAAAGATTCGGTTTGTAGTTTGTAGGCCCTGAATGTTGGTGTAATTGCAGGTTAGCTTCAACACTTTGCAGAAATTTAACTCCCTCACAGTGCTTGCCCGCGTTCATCTTACGTGATGCTTGCGTGAACAATTGCTATGCACCAAACATGGAGGGGAAGATTGATCGTTGTTCTTGTTAATTAATCGCGGGCTGGAGAAGCATAACAAACCGCCTCCTACCATAACCTCAAGGATTGAGGGGGTAATCTGGCTGCCGCTTGGTGCATTTGAGGATGTTGCCACTGTTGAGGAGATACGTGCTAGGCATCCACTGTTTACCTTGCTTGATATTCAAATGCAAAAGCTCTTGACTATTCATTGTCTTTTTCTGTAGGCTGATAAACGTTGCATAGCGGAGGCACTCTCCTCGCATGATGACTTGAGAGCCTCAGGGATCTTCTTCGGCGATGAGGAGAAGGAGCAGGGTGCTATAGCCGCATCGCCAGGCGCCATCACCCCAACCTCCAACCCAAAACTCATTTCGCCTACCCACACCTCTGTGCCCATAAAATTGCCACCTCAAGTGCCAGGTGTGTTCTTCTCAGAGTCCGTACCTACGCATTTGCATGCATGCCTACGCTAACCCAGGAATGGCAATGGCGGGTTTCATAATCATTGGCTGTTACTTAACTTAAGCCCCTTGCTATTTTAGACCGACCACAGGGAGTTAGCCTCAAAAAGGCAGCTCTAATTAGTGCCAGGAACGCAGAACGCGCCGATGACGATTTCTTCCTTGAGGAAGACTTGGAGGAGCAGCAAAACCTCGATAGACAGGAGGATCCAGCCCAAGAGGAGGACGAACTCTCACCTGCCACTTTCCCTGATGATGAGGAGGATAAGGGTGGCTCTGACGAAGAGGAGGAGGAAGAGGCTGATGAAGTTGTCGGCTCAATCCCTGTGCCTCGCGGCCTAATGGGAGTCGGTGGTGATGGTGGACGCCAACGGTTCTTCGCTGCTTCCTATCGCCCACCCCCAGCGACAAGGATGGGGGCGCCAGGTAACATTGACCTCGGCCTCGACATCGCCTCCCTCATGTCGGACTCAGATGACCACCGCCCCACCGGGCGTCAGATCTCTCGCTTTGCAACCACGGCACCCGCTCATGGTGGTCTCTATGGTTGGCCAATGTGAGACGCCATTGATACGCTTCTTCTTCTACACGCTGCTGTCCGAATCAAGCACCACCAAAGTTCAGCACGATGGGCGCACAAAATCGCTCCTGCCGATATCACCACTACAGGCGCTGTCGCCACCGCTCGCTTGTGTACAGTCAACACTGCTATCTCTCCCCTGTTCATGACCATTTTTGTTTTCTCTCTTTTCCTCTCCAGCGCTGCTGTTGCTCGCGCTGGTGATGTTGTTGATGCCGTCCTCCTCTCTTTTAGCCTCTGCAAAATTCACTATCCTTCACTTCTTGTTGGGAGGTCGGGTAGTAAGGTTACAGCCATTCATCCCTCCCTCCGAGGATATAACAAAAGGAATTTGATTCAACTGACTCTCTCTGCGTCTTCTCGTTTGGGCGGGAGTAGAGCATTTTTAGTGGTATCGTTTGTATCGTCTTGTATAGTTATAGAATTCTAAGGTTTCTATAGGAATTTAGGTCCGCTTTGGTTCTGGGGTCTGTTATGTATCCCAAAGAAGGAGGGGGAGGGATGTTGTGGGAAAAAACTATTGGTTCCGACAGGACCACATTGTAACTAGCTGAATCTCCTAACTGTAGACAGAATGACCACCAAAAGAGACTGGAATTAAGCAGAAGCAGATGTGATGATTGGGATAAGAACTTTCGTCAGCTGAAATTTCGAAATCCGTCGCTGCTCCATCAGACAGTAGTAAAGGCCAGAATTGTCATCTCTAGCTTATTAGCAGCTACCAGCCAGTCATTCCAGAACCTGGGTGTTGCAATTCCTGAGGATCTAATCCACGACTCGTCGTTTAAGATTACAACAGCCAAATTATTTGGTCAGTTGCAATCGGGTATATTAAATATGGTAGTGGGGTGGTCACCGGTCGCGTAATGGAGTTGTGTCCTGGGGATCATTGACGAGCCAGCCCACAACAGTACAGTAGCTAGTATATTATAGGCAGTATAGCATTGTAATACCTGGGGTTAGGAATGCCTCCGCCTTCCTTACTGTGGTATCTGCGAAACTGCTGCGATATCTAAAACGTCTGATCATGCCTCGAAAACTATTAGGAGCATCCGGTATCGCACCGGTACGGCAAAGCCCATATACATTTTACCTCATAGTTTGGTCGCTTTCAGTCGTACTACGGATAATACTTTTGGTAGGTTCTTGTTTTATCGTCCACAGGGGCCGCAGTTTCGAACGAACGATTTCACGTGGTCAATATACGTACATCCAAACTAGGTGTTTCGTTTAGGTCATACCCCGGTGTCCGACATGTAGCGCACGTACGACCTGTTGCTGATAGCTGGCTGGAATCATCATACAGGCTTCCGTGATGTAAAACTGTGCCTTTGGCTCTATAAAGGGTGCACGCTGTCTTCATCGGACTAGCACCCCAGAATATACTGTCTGATGGCCCGAGGACACCTCAGTGCTCTTCGTCGTCTTCCAACAGGGTGTTTGCGACCACTACGTCTTCATTTACACTCGCCTTTATTCAGCCAAGCTAAGGCTTCCGGTGCTCAACACTTATCAGGAAGTCCATACTAGGCCGTGGAGTCCTTACTTAAGAGAATCCTACTCCATCTAACTACTGACATTTTGCGTTCTGTGGTCTTATTAGGCGTGCAACGTAACAACGCTTAAGGTAAATCAAGGCATTTGGTCCTCCCAAACTGGAAGTATGGATATATATCTTCCTCGATCGTAGCTGGCGGGATGCGCACCCTTTGTTTGCAGGCGAAGCGGGTAATCTAGTACTCGCAGAGGCCGGTTGGTTGAGGTGCAATATGTCGCAGCAGTCTAACTGTAAGACAGATCCTAACTACTACGACCTTAGGTCTCATTGTCGAGTAGAAGATAGACGGTATTGGGCAGAGAACTTTGTGCACGATCAGCCACGAATGTCTGGCAGTGGGACGGAAGGCGAACCTTTTGCTATATAGAGAGCATGGCCGCGATGGCCCAGGGGTTGTTTGGTCCGTTAAATTTTTGTTACATTGCCTGTGCCGACGCGCTAAGGGCCTCAGTGTGATAAGTGTTAGGTCCTCAGTGCCACAGGTGAGGGCGAAATTGTTAAAATGAAGTAAAAGACAATACAGACTGAATGGAAAAAAAAAGAACTCGCTTCTTGACCAACGAACATAACTTGATATACTCTCACGATCCCCTACTTGGTTGCTCCAAAAATGATCGTTATCGTCGAATAAGATGACTTTCACCGTTCAGAAGTAGAAGATGCGATCGCTGTTTTTGGCAAAGCAGTGTGGTGACAGGGCTGTTGAGCTGCATTTGAAGTATTAAAAGTACATTTACACAGAAACTACCGTACTCTCTTCGCCCCCATAATCAGTGCTAGGCCAAGGTGAGCAGAGGCGGGATCAGGCGTTAGTGGCCGGCGCAGTGTGTGTCTGTACGCAGGCGTGTGGCCACACCTCCCTTGTGGAGCGTTCATCACGGGTGTCTATCCCCAATGGCGAATACCGTGCACTGATCTGTGCCCTGTCTTGGTTCAGCAAATCTACTACACGGCCCGTCGTAAGAATAAAAAGTCGCCTCTGACGGTAATGTTCTTCTACCTATAATAATAGCTGCTGTGTGGCTGCTGGTGGTACTCGAGAGGCAGGTCCAAGGCACCAAGAGACAAGTGAGTTCTGTAAGCGATCGGTGGGTGCCTATCTGCCACTGTGTATATTTCTGATCGAAACCGGCAAGGCAGCGAGTCCGTGGCGTAGTAGTTAGAGCGTTGAACCTCTAACGAACAAGGTTGCGCGTTCGAGACTCGGGGGTCATCAGTCCTGGGGTTGGGTAAGGCTGGCTGATTACGGCTAACACACTAAAACGGTTGTTCCTGTCTGTGTCGATGTTCCTTCCACATTATCCATTCTTTATCGGTGTGCGGTCGCTTATGAGGACTTTCTGATGAGAACTCCAGAGCGGAAAGGGACGATCATTTGCCTACAATTCGATCAGTAAACTGATTGTTCTGCATAGCCCCAACTCCTAAAACCGAATTGATGCGGACCCCAGGCTCAAAAATACGTTCAAGTGAATGCGCAAGTAAGAAAGGAATCCAATCAGGATCCAGGTCTGTGGTTATGGCCTAAGTATTTAGTAAATGGAAATAACTCTCCCTCTTTGTATGCCTTTCGAATATTTTCAGACATGCCAGTACCAAATAATTATATGGAAAATTACTGGGGTGGGGAGGGGGGCAGTTTTCAAGTCCCTCATTGTTCACCGGTTTTTAAAACGTTCACTGCAACTGGCTTTGAAAGGGAAATGAAAACGCGGCTCTGATGGACTACAAGCACGTCAGCCTGTGATTATATTCAGCCGCACAGCACCTAGTAAACTGGCAGCAGGTATCCTCATAGCCGGAGTCGCCATTTGAGCTGCACGCTTCCTGTGGCGAGCCTAAAATCGGATCATCCGATTGGTCTAACACAGTCACGCGCCGTGAAGGTAACGCGTGGCATGGGAAAGTTGAGTGAACCACCGGCATGGACAGTTAGACTTTTAGCTTACTTGATGGTTGATGCCCATACACTCATTTAGTCTTGCA
Organism: Ligula intestinalis; assembly: GCA_036362985.1. Taxonomy (NCBI): domain Eukaryota; kingdom Metazoa; phylum Platyhelminthes; class Cestoda; order Diphyllobothriidea; family Diphyllobothriidae; genus Ligula; species Ligula intestinalis. The sequence continues at coordinate 53,726 of JAYGXS010000053.1, forward strand.
TAACTCACTTTTTGTCAGATGAGAGTGCGCATGACAGTCACTTGTCTGATCAGCAGCTAGGTTGATGTCGATAACAACCATGTCAGAAGACACGTATCACTTATAGTGCACAGAAAGTTGGTAGACGTAGACAGCTGATTGAAGGTCATTACTGATCGTGAATATGCTAGATGCATTAAACTGCAGTTATGGATGAGTCACATAAGATGAATTTGGTCGGTACGCACTCAGGATAAAGTGAAATTTATCTTCAGCAAATTTCAATTTGCATTTTAGCTGGCAAAACATGAGGAAATGCGTGCAGATGATAATTGTCGGTAAAGACAAGGAGAATACATGACCATTTTTGGCTTATTAGCCGTCATCAGGCAGCCGTGTCTCGCTCCAAGTTGTGCACCACCCGCGGCTGGAACCTTTGATCTGTCAAGTAGATGTCCAATACGCTAACCTATTGAGTCATGGGCTCGTTGTCTTGCCGGTTTCTGTTGGAAATATAAAACTGGTGGTTGCGCGCTTTTAGCGATCTTCAGGCCCAGTTCCGTGTGGAAAGAGTAGACGAAGGGTGCCAGGTGGAAGGAATAGTATATTCTCTACAGCGCTAGAGGAGAATAGGCCGGAAGAATTTGACAGTCGTACGAGCGTGCGCCCGTGCCCGAGATGGGCGGCGCCCGAAATGTGATAGCGCGGGAGTCGTCAGAGTGAGTTCTTGTGTGAGTCAGCCTTAAAGGTAATTGGCCGGACCGGACTGCGGTCGGTAAACACTGCTGCGCGCATGAGATAGGCGAAAAGTTGAGCGTTGCATGCCGAGTTAGGTCGTCACACGTTCACAAATAGAGTACGCGACTAACTCGTCCCGTTCTGCCTTGGGGCTCACTTACGGGCCCTGCATAAAAACACACAGCGACTAATAGTATAGACGGATGAACACTACCGATAAAGACAAGAAAGGTCCTCAAGGCTCTAGCAGGCACATCCTGGGGCTGCGCGAAAGAGACTCTGTCGACTGCTTTCAAGGCGCTGGCCAAGCCGCACCTCACTTATGCGGCATCAATCTGGTCTCCTACGATGAGCTCTTCCAGCCTCCGCCGCCTCCAGTCAGCCCAAAACGCTGCCCTCCGCACGATCACGGGTTGCTATAAAATGTCGCCTATAGATCATCGTCACGCGGAGGCTTCTGTTCTACCGGTCGCCCATCACAACACTCTCCTTAGCCAGCAGTTCTGGTGGAGTTGTTCGCAACCCGGCCATCCCAATCATCACCATTGCACCGCTCCCGAGTCCTGCCGCAACGTCCGGCCGTCTATTCGAGCATTCCACAAGGAAGCTGTTGCCTCGTCTCTCGCGGATCTACCTGTTGATAGCTCTGCCTCCAAGGCAGGCTTCCAGCGTCTCCACCAGAGAGTCGTTGTCGAGGAGAAACGAGGTTACCGTCCCCCGGTCCTTTTGGGTGGCTATCCACCTCCGATTGCGGCCTCGGAACGACATCTCCCGAGGGTCACTCGCTGTACCCTGGCGCAGCTACGCAGTGGCTACTGCATGCTCCTTCGCCAGTACCAGCACCGGCTCGACCCATCCATACCCGACTGCGGCGTCTCGCCGCATGACTGCCTCATCTGTTCGCCTGCAGCTCTCGGCCAGGCACCCACCTCACTCCCGCGGACCTGTGGCTCAAGCCGGTCGAGGTCGCGGCTTTTCTCCGTCTCCCAAATACTCCCAGTTTGGATTCCGGTGGGGATTCCTGATCCAACTATGGGCTACGACACACACACACAAAAAAGTTTGAAATGGCCATTTGCGGCTCATTAGCCGTCATTGGCTGGCCATGCCCAAGTACAGGTTTTCTGGGTTCTGTGGCTTAAAGCCACGACCTTTTGGCTAGAAGTCCAACATTTTTACCATTGAGCATTCTTCTGTCGATAACATTAACAACCGTGCGGTTGATGGCGGGTCTCGAGTGTGAGCTAGAAGGCACAATGGGACAAGACAGTCCCGTAACCGATTTTTAGCACCAAGCTGCTATGGTAAGATGTATTTTAAAACACTCACATAAAAGACTAAGCCACATATATTAGCGATACTAAAAAAACGGCAAAAACGACAAAATGCTCGTATATAGCAACAATCGGCTCCTTTTATACAGACGCAATTGTGCTGGGACAAATTTTCACCGCAACAGAGGTTGAAAGCTTCGGTGAATGCTCCAGTACTTTAAAAAACGAAAGATTAGGCTTACCATACACATAAAAACGACAACTTTATACCTCTACATTGCCTGACACGGGGACAAATTTGAAGACCCAGAACACCTGCTAGGCCAACTCGGCTGCTCACCAGAGGTCACGACTCATTGTTTGCTCTTGAATCACAAAGTAAGACTGCCTTTTAGAAACTTCAGAAATCATCTTTCAGGTCAGTTGTCTAGACGGATCAACCGAATACATACTGTACCATGAAGAAAAAGTGTGTAAGGGTGCACAAGTCGAAGCATAGCGTGCGGAAGTGCGATCATGCGTGGCCGTGTCCAGTACTGCAAATAAGCATCAATTTCTTTTGAGAATTTACAAGTACTCTAGCGAACGTCAAAACCGAATTATGAAGTAAAGCACCGAAATAAGACAATGCGTAGAACTGACATAAAACCACCGTGCGAAATCGCCAGACGCAGTTTGATGACGAATGAATGTGCGATGCGCCAGACGAATAAATTATTTTCCCCGGAGATAAAACCCCCAACTTAACACTCCATCCTTGTCTGGGAATACATTTAGAGGCAAAGTTGATTAGAAACGAGATAACATGTAGGTGAATTTTTAAAACTGGTGACCCAGCCAAACGAAACAGGGCTGTTTACGCTTATTGGCTCGAGCTTCAGCCAGCCAGCTAGTCCTTTGTAAGGCACAATGACGAGCTAGCTGTGTTTGTATCTGACCTCTGTATCTCACGACGAGCTGGGAGTACAGTTTTAAAACAGTTTATTAGTTTTCTGAAACGCAATTTCTTGATATTGGTATTTCACAGTTAAGTCTAACAATTCATTCAAATTTGCCAAAACACATGCATACATTTGAAGGCAAATATGTCCTTTTGGTAAACAAAATAACTTTATTGGGGAATTTTAGGGACTGTGTCTTAGTCAGACGTGAGTATGTAACAGGCGCACCTAGTTTCTTTTTATTCTCCGCGGCTGCCTCGCCCTCTGCCTTCACTGGTGTTTCCGTTGACGATCCTTGTGACTGAGTTGTTTCTGCCGTCGGGCTTGGTGCCTGAGAACCTTCAGAGTCAGAAGTCTGATGAGTCATGGTTGTATATATATATATATATAGCCATCCACAAGCGATCACGTACACAACGCGAAGGGTTCCGTATAGTATGAACGTTTATTTAATTACGACAAGAATAATAATCATTGATGTTCCTCTATAGACAAAAAGAGCTGGTGCTCCTCAGACACGTTCTTCAAGGCTCCGGACTGACTGCCGTCAGGCACTGTCTCACGCGTCGTCTCCACGACCGCCACTAAAATTGAAAATTACAAATGTGCATTGAAACAAAAGGGCGGGTGGTCCCTTACACGCCCCCCCCCCCCCGCCAAGAGGGGGCTCTGTCCGCAGAGCCGCAGAGGGATCAGGGGTACCTATCTCTACCTCCGCGCCCAGTTGGGGAACTAAATGGGGGGGGGTAGGATATGGAGGGAGTCGGGGTCGAGGGGGGGTGGGGGTCCCGCGGAAGTCAATGGCGTAACGGGGGAAGTTGCGTCAGCGCTAGGGAGGGGACCCGTGTAGGGTGTCAGCTTGTCAAAATGAACGGTAGATATAGGGCCGGAAGGGTCACGGCGTCGCGGATGCGATAGGTGGAGGGGGGGATGGCTTCTACAACAACAAACGGACCTTCCCACGGGCCAATTTTGTGACTTGCATAAAATTAGGGGCAGAGCTTCTGATGAAAATGAAAAATTAACTTTTCTATGTATACTAGAGCAGTTTTCAGTGTATTTCTTTACTTCTAGGCTCAGTTCTAAGATAGAAAAAGCAGATCAATGTGGCAGAACATCAACGATGATTTTGAGAAAAACTAATAATATTCTCCCCGTTCCGTTTCAAGTTTTTCAATGCATTGATAATGCTCTATAGGTAGAAACTGTTTAGACATGTTTTGCATACGGCTTGACAGAAATAATTGATGGCATGACTTGGGTGTTTGTATATATATGCTTGTTTAAGGTCAGTATCTTCCGTTGGTCAAGCAAATAGCAGCCTTATAAGCTTATTTATTCATGCTATGGGGACAAAACTTAGAGGATTTGCAAAACCGAATTTCATGAACTTAATTTGCTCTTCTTTTCCCAAAAATAATTCGTAAACGCACAGCTGCACTAACATCAATTTCACGAACGCAAAACAAGATTGTCCATTCTCCGAACATATATAATTAAAAAGTTTCTGCTCATTATAAATATTTATTTCAGAAGAGTATTTGGCGAGCATACGTAGCTTTCGATAAATTCTCTTCGGGCCGTTGCATTAATATAGGGTGGGGGTACAAAGTAACATACTGGAAATTATGCTTATTTGTGTTAATTTATTTAATTTTGTTTGTTTTTTATTTATTTATGTTTATTTATTAATTATGTAGGTTTATTTATCATACAACGCTCACGCACAAGAAGTTTTGGTCCACAGCGTTTAAAGGTGTTGGAAATTTCTTGGATGTCAACAAACTGTGAATTTGGCCACTTTTGGCCCCATTTTGTCCCGAGTATACTGATCAGAACTAAACTGTTTTCTAGTAAACAGCATTTGCACCTCAAGTCAACTCAATGAACAAAATAAACATCATCAAACGTGTACTAAATCATTAACTTAAATGTTGATCTTCACATTTCATCAGCTATAAAATCTACTGTATGTTTTGCTGTGGGTTTCAGTCATTTACCTCAAATGCACTGATATACTCACTGACCATTTAATCGTAAATAGTCCTGCAACTTCCAAATATGCTAGCGGTTAATAAAAAGCGTGGTGCAAAATAGCTGTTGAGATATTTTTGATTCATCTTTTGACAAGGCGATGTTTCTTGGTTCATGCACGAAAAGTGTGAGTGGTCTACCCAAGAGTCTGACAATTTTATGAATTTTTGAATTAAGAGAGCAAAACATACTTCGCAAGCTGTCCCCTATTCCTGAAGCAGACTTTAGTAGCCAGTTTTGCCTGTTGCCTATTTTTGTACGCGATTGTTTCTTTTTCCTGTATTTTCTTCAAATAACGATAATTAATGTAAGTCCTATAATTAAATTCAGTTCAAGGATGGGATGTGTGGAAGAAGTAATAGAATATGACAGCATGCGAGTTGAGAGTGGAAACAGTAGGGATGATGACTGGAAAACCAGCTATCATCTTACCTTCTGTAATAATTATAAATATACTACTAGAATGATTTTGATATCGAGTTTTGTTTCCATAATTATGAGTGTTTTGTCATTTTTCCAACAAAGAAAACAGAACTTACATAATTCATGTATTGACGTTGATAGGCTAAAGACGTGTTCAATCCCAATTGCTCGTACGTTGAACGTGTATTTGGTTTGATCCTTCAGATGATCAAGCTCTTCATGCCTGTCCCTTGATGTGCTCACAGACCAGCATTACACATATATCAAACTCTGAATCTGATGCACTTTTTTAGCGAGGAGGCTTCCAGAAAAGCCGCACAGAGGTGAAATTAAGAGTGAAACCTGCAATGTAAGCCCGCACGGGAAATCGGGATGGTTTGCGCTAGGCATAATTGCCTAGCGCGAACGCGTGACGCCTACTCTACTCTGACTGGCTACCTTTCAGCCAATGACGTTTAAGCCCCACCATAAATCCCCTTGCTTAAAATGACACACAAAACTGCTTACGTGTCCTACAGCACACCTCCTGCTGACGGGCACCATTCTGTTTTGCCTATACAACCTTCTGCCTACAAACTGCCTTCTGTTTTGAATACATAACAAAACCAGTAACTTTTCTTGGGTTCAGGTCGGCTACACAGAGAACGCGGAAAAGTATAAGAGCGTAAGAGGTCATATATGTTTTTATTATTTATCTAATTTCACCTATAGAAATATAGCAAAATTATCATTATAGACCATGACCAATTTAAAGAGGCGTGAATCTCGAATGGAAAAATATCCCAAACATAACTTACTTCCTGTGCAAAGCACTAAACACGTTCTCAAAATACTTCGTATAAGTTTAAATATCAAGACAACAATCAAGTATAAACTTTAAAATTATAGAGGTAGCCGTAAAAGATACACGGAAGCGTATTGTATGCTATGCAAAGGATGATACTGTACATACGGAAAGGTCTACGGCCTGACACAGTGTGTTAGCCTGCATCTCAGCTTTGATGCTGAAATCCTACGAGCCCACGGTTAATAGGTCCAGCCGCGTATTAAGCTCAAATCAGCTTGGGACGGAATTTTACATAGCGAAATCCGCCGGCTAATAAGCCCAGTCACTGGCGACAAAGCCCTGTTTGCCAACACGATAGAGTGAGATTCTCATCTCTCTGCGTGCGCACCTGGTTATATAATTTATTTTCGAGCTTTGCCGTCCAGTCTTACGTGAAAAAAGACGAAAAATCACTGCAAAGGATTCAAAACGGTCAAAGACCGCATCACTGCGCTAGTCACTTGTGCCATGGATGGAACAAAAGAAGATTTGTTGGTCATTGGGAAGTACAAAAACCCCAGGTACTTCAAAAATCTCAAGGATCTACCTGTACCTTATGATTACTCTGGGATACACGGATTTTATTACGTAAAATACAGACAAACAGCATTCATTTCTTGTACATAATCAAGCTGTTCACATAATACAGTGCGTATGCAATGTATAGTGCCTATCCTGTGTTTGCTAAGGAAGAACAAGGACTCTCCGGTTAGTGCGCTCGCCGCTCATCAAGCCCAATTTGGTCTGAGCCCGAGGTGGGCTTAATAACTGGCGACTACTGTGTTTTGCTAATAGAAGCGAAAATACGAGTCCCCGGGCATAAATGAGAAGAAGAGGCGATCACGGGAACCATAGTTTTACTTTCCTGACGTTTGAAAAGCGTACAGGCTTCCGTCATCAGAGGTGGGGGTTGTACAATCGGAAGGCGCAATCAGCAGCTTAGCCGCTTCATCCGCTCATTCTGCAGGTGCGAACCCGGATGGACGTTTTAACACAAACAAGATCACCGGCCTAGAACGGCAGCTTAGATCAATGACAGCGGCACAGGCGCGAACAGCAAAACCTGACGGTATTCCGGGCCTTCGAGAGCCCATCATGGACACACACGTAGCTGCACCACAACCGAAAAGAGCAATCATCAGCTTAGCCACTGCATCCGCTCATTCTGCAGGTGGGAAGCCAGATGGACGTGCGAACATGAACAGGATCACCGGTCTAGGACGGCAGCTTAGATCAATGACAGCTGCACAGGCGCGAACAGCAGAATCCGATGGGAAACCACTTGACTGAGGTTAATCCGCCTCAAGACGTCGATGATTGAGCGTCCCTCCCATGCCCCATCTCCCTTGCTTTGCATTGGCTTAAACTCTATTGACTATGAATGTCACCTTCTATGAATACTGTGAGGCGTGGTACAACCTCCATCGCTGATAACGGAAGCCCGTACACTTTTGATACGTCAGGAAAGTAAAACTATGGTTCCCGTGATCGCCTCTTCTTCTTCCCTTTGAGATCGCAGTGTCGCATAAACCAGGTTTCACAACCAGACAGCAAATAATGTGGCCCAAAGAACCACTGCCAACAACCGAGCAATCAGCCGTGGTCTACAGCATACCGTGCCGAAATTGCGATGCGAGGTATGTTGGGTTAACGGGCAAACACCTAGGCACAAGATTGCACGAACACCAACTTGCAATCAATCACCAAGAAAAGCTGTCTTTGGTATATGGTCACATGCAGCAGCTGAAGCACAAGTTCGCCTTTGAGAATGAGAGGGTGGTCGGCAGGACCGATGACAAAATGTCCAAATTGATGCTGGAAAGTTGGTCCTCGACGGGCGCACTAAACCAAGCCATCGATTTAAATCCTGTCTACCAAGGGCTCCGAACTAGACTCAAACCCGCTCAGAACGGACCGAAAGGAGTTACACAGGTCCGGCAGCCAACACCCACAGAGGAAGGAGGCAGCAGCGATCAGGAGCAGTATGACTGGCGCAACACACCTCACAGAGTCGCCCGTAAAACTGACAGCGCTGCAAGCGAACATCAACGGCCTGACGAGAGGGGGGCCGACGATCAAACCACGCAGGGCGCACAGCTAACACTCACGGGAGAGGAAGGCGGCGGCAGAAAACTATCAGACCGGCACAGCGTGCCTTCTTATGCATCGAAACGTGAAGCCGGCAGGGGTACAAGAAAAAACCAAGGGCCGCTCACTCAACCACCCAGCAGAGAAGAGGACGGCGCCACCGCAAGCAACCACCCACGGCCGATCCATCTAAGGCCCGAAGAGAGGAGAGCCAACGATCAAGCCACGCAGGGCCAGCAGCTAACCCCCACGGGGGAGGAAGCCGACAGCGACAGACAATTATCCGACCGGCACGGCGTGCTTTCTCAAGCACCTGAACGTGAAGCCAGCAGGGGTGCGAGAAAAAAACCAAGGGCCGCTCGCTCAACTACCTGGCGAAGAGGAGGACGGTGCCACGGCAAGCACGATAGTGGCGCAGGGCAGAAAGGAGACGCGGACCCGCCATTGGTCAGCAGAAAACACGTCGGAGCCAACCAGCGGCGAACGCACGCGCAGGAAACATGGCTACTTCACAAGGACGTTGGCGACAAGATTTCACTCAAGGCCCACGGAAGAGTAAGCACGGTACTCTGATGATGGAAGCAAGTAAGCTTTTGAAACATCAATCCAAATGCAATTTGGTCAACGAACCTGTCCTCGCTTCTTCTTCCTCTTTTTGGGAGACGATGAACGCGATATATATATATATA
>JAYGXS010000053.1:62817-73466 GCA_036362985.1 Ligula intestinalis
GATAGAAGCGAAAATGCGTGTTCCTGGATATAATTGAGAAGGCAAGGCGATCACAGGAACCAATAATTTAATGTCCTGACGTTTCGGAATCAGACAAGCTTCCATTGTCAAAGGTGGTAAATGCACGAACGTTCACAGTATTTATAGGTGAAATTTAGCTAGACATGGGGATGACTGTTGTCATGCAGCTGCGGGCTCGTCTTATCCGGGGGGTGGTGGCGTTGGCGGGATAATTGCCATTGATCGGGTGCGCATCGTTCGTAGGTTGGGCCCGGCCGACGTCATGTCGCGTTCACACCTTCCCCTTGAGGTGCAAATTGTGGTTGCCATGTTCGCGTTGACTTCTCGGTTGCAAGCGGCCTGGCAGTCAAAGTCACCGTCGTCTCCTATCGGCGTGGGCTCGTGTTCACAGGATTGTGGTCGAAACAGCTTGTCAGAAATCATCGGCGAAAACGGTACAGAACTACTCCACTTAGCTATTGATAAACGAGCCGGAGAAGTGAGATTCGGACGAGATAGAGAACTGATGGATAAATTTCGAAATCTGGGTTCCGTCGTAGAAAAGGAGGACGAACAATCGGTTCACAACCTGTCATCCAAAGACCTCAAGCCAGAGCAAATTAGAGTGCTGCAACACGCTGCTGGTTTCAACACCTCTTATGCCAACCCGGTTGATCTGGTAGCCGCCATTGAGTCGGTTCTAAGGCACTCCCATGAGCCAGCTGAGACGCAAAACCTAATTCGACAACAAATTACGTCTCTTATCATGACGCACAAATGCCGGCCGGTTTTCTCAAAAACAGAACAAGACGCCTTGAGGACGCTGAAGGCCGACAAGACAATCGTCATTATACCAGCAGACAAAGGGCGGTCTACGGTTGTACTAGACAAAGCCGAATACTTACAGAAGGCCAACGCATTACTCGAGGACTACGAAGCATACCAGAAGTGTGAAGGGGACCCGATGAAAACGTTGGTATATCAAATCAACTCCACACTTACCACGCTACTGAGCAATGGTGCGATGACCAGATCAGAACGATTAGCCATCAAACCGAACGATGCAGCCATGGCAAGGTTTTAAGGCTTACCCAAGGTTCACAAAGAGGGTGTTCCACTTCGTCCGATCGTGTCACTCCGTGGCACACCCACCTTTAACCTGGCCGAATGGATGTTACGACTCTTGAATCCCCTTACGTCGGGTTCAGGTATGACAGTCCGATCAGCAACGGATTTTCTGGAGATAATAACTGTATTTAAACTCGAGGCAGATGAGATCATGATATCATTCGACATCACCTCATTATTCACCTCGATCCCGCAGAGTCTTGCCATTGAAACCGTAAGCGACCTCTTGGATAGCCAATATATTGAGGCAGCCAAAACACCGAAACGTGGACATCTCTTGCAGTTGCTTAAGAACTGCCACAGAACTTACTTTACCTTTGAAAAGACAGTCTACGAGCAAACCAAAGGTACACCGATGGGATCACCTCTATCTGGTTTCGTCGCTGAGGCAGTCCTACAGAGGTTGGAAACGTTAGCGTTCGCCGACCACAAGCCCAAATTTTGGGCGCGTTATGTGGACGACACCTTCATCATTATCAAGCGGGAAGGAGTCAACAACTTTCATGCCCTCCTGAACTCCATTTTTCCAGATATTCAATTCACAATGGAGGCAGAAAACGAAGGGCAACTAGCATTCCTAGACGTTTTGATTCATCGCAAGACTGATGGAAACCTCAAGACGACGGTTTACAGGAAGGCTACCAACACTCGCCTGATCCTGTGTTACCAAAGCAACCATCCATTGTGTCACAAACGCAGCTGTGTACGAAGTCTCTACAAGAGGGCTGAGACCCACTGCAGTGAAACAGCCGACAAAGTGGCCGAACTCCGCTATCTACGGCAGATGTTCACCATCAATGGGTACCCCCGGAGCTTCATAGAGCGGAGTAGGCGGACTAACCCGATTTGAAAGCCAACGGTCAGCCAACCAAAAGTCTGGCGGGCGCTACCATATATCGCAAACGTGTCTGAAGCAGCTGCTCGACTCCTGCAACCATTGGGTATCGGTATCGCCCACAGACCCGAGGCAACGATCAGGCGTTTGGTAATGAAACCAAAGGCCCCCCTGTCCCGAGGTGAAACTGCCAACGTCGTGTACCGGATCAACTGCAGTTCCTGTGAAGTGAACTATGTCGGGGAAACGGGCAAGCGATTGCAGAAACGTATGACCAAGCACGAGGGAGAGGTGCGCAGACAGGAAGAACGCTCTCTAGTGGCAGAACATTGTGCAGCCACTGGGCACAAGTTCGCTTTCAAAGACGCTGAGATCGTAGGGCGTGGAAGTGACCAGACGACCAGGGATACGCTCGAAGCCTGGTATACCACAAGTAGCTCCATTAATCGGTGTGTGACACTACCAGTTGCCTACCAAAGTCTACGGGAAAAGCACAAGAAGCAGAACCACAGGCAGGAACGCCGACCAGACGCACCAGCCGACAGCACAAACGAGGGCGTAGGACCACCCGATGCAAACACAAATGGGGGACAAGCTGTTTCGCCAGCAATACTGCGAGATGGCCAACAGGATGGCAACGCGGGTGAACACGAGCCCACGGCGGTAAGAGACGACGGTGACTTTGACTGCCAGGCCGCTTGCAACCGAGAAGTCAACGCGAACATGGCAACCAAAATTTGCACCTCAAGGGGAAGGTGTGAACGCGACATGATGTCGGCCGGGCCCAACCTACGAACGATGCGCACCCGATCAATGGCAACTATCCCACCAACGCCACCACCCCCGGATAAGACGAGCCCGCAGCCGCATGACAACAGTCATCCCCGTGTCTAGCTAAATTTCACCTATGAATACTGTGAACGTTCGTGCATTTACCACCTTTGACTATGAAAGCTTGTCTGATTCCGAAACGTCAGGACATTAAATTATTGGTTCCTGTGATCGCCTTTCCTTCTTATATATATATATATATATATGGATATAAGCGAAGATGCTGACCCCAGGTTTATAGGACTGAAATACACGAGTTTGTGTCGTTGCGTGCGTCGCTTCTAATGCGGCAATGAAGTCCAATGGATGCGCATCTCCAGTGTTATAGCCGGAATCGTGCTGAAGCACTTGAATATGGTTCTCTGTTAGTTGCTTGGATGACTAAGGTGTCCTTTGACGTTGTCTCACTATTCACATCCATCCCTAAAGAACTGGCGATGAGAGTAGTCAGCGAGCTACTGGATAGAAGGTACGACGAAGAGGAAACGCCCTTCAAAAAGAAACACGTCATGGAACTACTGGGGTACTGCCTAAGCACATACTTCACTTTCAACGACTGCGTTTATGAGCAAATCCAGGGAGCACCGATGGGATCACCCATCTCCGGCCACCTAGCGGAGGCGGTCTTGCAAGTACTGGAAACTCGTGTATTTCAGTCCTATAAGCCAAAATTCTGGATGCGCTACGTAGACGACACCTTTGTCATCCTACACAAAGACGCCAAAGATAACTTTAAAAGAGAACTGAACTCGATCTTTCCAGAGATTCAGTTCACGATGGAAGAAGAAGAGGACGCAAAGCTCCCATTTCTTGATGTCCAGATATCAAGACAGGCAGACGGAACGCTCCAGACTGGCGTTTTTCGTAAAGTGACAAACACGGAAAAGATTCTGCACTACAACAGCAATCATCCCAGCTTGCATAAACGCAGTTGCGTCCGGACGCTCTTTCGCCGCATCCAAACACACTGCAGCACGGAGAGCAAGAAGCTAGAAGAGCGGGAAACCCTTTGGCACCTGTTTCGCACTAACGGATACCCGCGTAGCTTCGTAAACAAATGCCTGTACCGAAGACACACGAAGAACGAGGAGGAGCAAAAACAAAGGCCGGCAACCTTTCGTAGCCTACCCTACGTGAAAAACGTCTCCGAGGCCATTGAGCGCGTGCTCAGACCGCTTAATGTGGGCGTGGGACACCGGCCAGAAGCTACTATCCGTCGCTTAATAATGCAACCCAAAGGCCGATTAGCACCGGCAGATACGTCGGGTATTGTTTACCGCGTCAATTGTCTAGACTGTCGGGCCAACTACTGCGGCATGACGGACAAACGACTGAGAACCCGCATGCACGAGCATTCTTTAGCCGTAGACAGAACGGAGGGACGCTCGCACATCACCATGCACTGTCTAGAAAACGAGCATCGGTTCGACTTTGATGGTGCCCAGGTCATAGGCCGAGCCGACAGCAAAATGGCGAGGGAAGTTATTGAGGCCTGGAAAACGGACAGCAACTCAATCAACAGAAGTATAGACCTCCCCAAGCCATATGATGCCGCACGGTTGCACATGCGCACGAGAAGAGGTCCAATAAGACGAGGGGACGGTGGACCAACCAGCAGCTAGCAGTAAGCCCCTATTTTAACTCATGTTCTTGACCCAAATGTCTATCTTCGATGATGTGCTCGAGCATGAGTGCGAAAGCTCAGACGAATAAACATTCTCCCCCAGAGATCGCCTTACCTTATCCTTCCATATATATATATATATATATATCCCGATCATCATTCCCCAAAGAAGGCAAAGAAGAAAACAAGGCGCTGTCGCGGACCACACTGTAATTGTGCTGACGTTTCGGAAATACACTATTTTCCACCATCAGAGTGGTGGGTTGTGTGTTCCTGCTTGGCGAGAGTTGGAATGCCGCGCAGCCCATCTGGTGTTGTGGCGATGGCTGACGCACAAGCGCTGAACTTCGTGCTGTCCGTGGATTGGCTGCGGCACCTCCATTGTGGGGGGCTGGCGCCCGTGTGTGTCATCCGTTGCCTGTCCGTGTGTCATTAACGCGTCTAAGTTAACCGACCAGGTAGTGTGACCACCGCCCGACCTCCCCTCTGAGCTGGATGCGCGGATCAGCCTTCGTTCCGGGTCCAGTGTCCGTCGGTGGGTAGGTGAGTCATCCCGGTCGTGTGCGCAGCGAAGGGTCCTCTCTGCCCGTCCTCTTACATCCCCCGTCGCCTGTCTGTCTGTTGTTATCGCCATCGGGTCTGTGTGCGTATTGTGTGCACTTGGCCGGCTACTATCGGCTCTTTTTCCATACTCGGGTGGCTGGACCGGTTGGCATTCAAAGTGTGGACCCGGCTCACATGTTTGGGCTCGTCGGTGGATTGATGACTCATGTCGGCCGTTTGAGTCGCGATTAGTTCTCCTCCCCTGCCGCGTCGGTGACCACTGTTGACGAAGTTGCAAGTCACTCGCTAGCGCCGGCGGCCTCGTCGGGGCTGATGGGAGTCTTGTCCGGAGGGCCTGATAGGCTGGATTTAAATCAATATTTCTGTTGATTGTGCCCACGGATGCCCAACTTTCAAGCACCAATCTGGTCATCTTGTCGTTGGATCGGCCAATGACTTTGGCGTTTTCGAAAGCAAACTTATGCTTCTCCCGGTCCATGTGGCCGTATACCAGTGACAGTTTATCCTCGCGATCGACTGCAAGTTGATGTTCATGCAGTCTTGTGCAGAGGCGTTTACCCATTTCACCAACATACCTTGCACTGCAATTTTGGCATGGTATGCTGTAGACCACTGCAGATTTTTCCGTTGCCGGAAGCGGATCCTTAGGTCTCATTATCTGCTGCCGGATGGTTGAATCGGGTTTGTGGGCCACCCCAATTCCGAAAGGGTTCAGGAGTCGAGCTGTCGCCTCCGAAACATTTTTCACGTAGGGGATCGCTAGCCAGAACTTTGATTTTTCGTCATCTGGTCGACTTCGGATGGGCCTTCGTCGGCACTCACGTATGAAGGATCGCGGATAACCGTTAGATATGAACAGGGAATTGAGGTATTTTGCCTCCGCCTTTTTCCCGTCCTCATCGCTGCAGTGCGTTTGAATGCGTTGGAATAGAGATCTAACGCAACTGCGTTTGTGACCAATTGGGTGGTTACTTTGGAATTGCAGGATGCGTTTGGTGTTCGTTGCCTTCCGATAGACCGTAGTTTTTATCCTCCCCTCGGAAGTCCTCTTGACATGCACATCCAGAAAAGGCAACCGGTCGTTATCTTCCTCTTCCATCGTAAATTGGATGTCAGGGAATATGGAATTCAGTAAGGTCTTAAAGCTCTGAACGTCGTTCCTTTTGATTACGACAAAGGTGTCGTCAACGTATCTGGTCCAAAATTTTGGACAGTAAGCCCGGAAGACTAGTCGTTCTAGCCTCTGCAGGACTGCCTCGGCAATAAGTCCCGACAGGGGGGAGCCCATCGGTGTTCCCTTCGTCTGTTCATAAACCTGGTTGTTGAAGCTGAAGAAAGTTCTGAGGCACAATTCCAACAGCTCAGTGACGTGTTGTCGTTTAAGTTGCTGGTCCTCGTCCTCATACTTTTCGGCGAGTAGTTCATCAATAGTGCTTACGGCTAGGCCAGTTGGAATAGAGGTGAATAGGGACACCACGTCAAACGATACCATCATCTCGTCTGAATCTATTTCTAGATGCCTTATGTTCCGCAGAAACTGTTCAGCCGACTTGACTGTAGATTCGGAATCCTCGGTGAGAAATCGGAACCACTTGTAGAGCCACTTCGATAGTCCAAACGTCGGAGTACCACGCAAGGAGACGATGGGGCGAAGGGGCACTCCAGGCTTATGCACTTTTGGCAGACCGTAGAAACGCGCCATCGCGGCGTCTGTGGCTTTTGCGGTCAGTGCTTCTCCTCTTTTGAGGGCCCCGGACTTCTTCAGCTTGTCAATCGCCCTGTTAACGCTGTTCACATGTTTCTTGAACTCTCCCGCTCCCGAAAGCTGATAGGCGTTTTTGTCCTCCAACAGACCTTGTAGCTTCGCCGTGTACTCAGTCTTATCCATGACAACCGTCGAGCGTCCCTTATCGGCTGGCAAGGTGACGATATCCCTCATCTTTCGGATTCGCATAAGTTCTCGGACTTCTGCCTCGGAGATCGTCGTCAAAGGTTTGTGCTGAAGGAGGAGAGTTGACACTTGCTGTCGCATGGCATTCTTACTCTCTTCGTTTGCTTCACACTTCTGGAGCGCCGATTCGAAAGATGCGACAAAGTCTACGGGGCGAGCATCTCTCGTGTTGAACTTAGTGTCGTAGGATAAGACTGCCAATTGTTGTTGAGCGAGAGGACGTGATGAAAGGTTATGGTCCAGGGTACCATCAGCAGGGGACTGATTTTTTGGACCTATATATATATATATCCCGCTCCCCATCCCCCAAAGAAGATGAAGAAGAAAAGGTGCCTTCATGGACCACACTGTATTGGTGCTGATGTTTCTAAAACACGCTTGTTTCCATCATCAGAATGGTAAGGTGATTGTTCCTGCTTGCCTTGATTTGGTTTGTCTTACTGACTGTCTCGTATGATAGGGGTGTTTTACGTGCGCATCCTGGTCGTCCTGCTGGTCGTTGATTGGGTTTTACCCAACGCACCGACCCTGGTCATTCTGTTGGTCCTGGATTGGCCTCTGCCTCTCCGTGGGCGACTGCACACGACCTCGCGTGACCCCCGTCACTCGCTCGGCTGTTGTAGTCCCCGGTGGATCTGTCTGCACATTGCGCGCGCGATGGGCGACTGCAACCGGAGTGGTGGCGGCCTCACGTGTCTCCCGTCGGCTGCACGGCTGTTGTAGTCATCGGTGGATCTGTCCGCCCATCGCGCGCGCTCAGCGGGCGTCTGTCATCGGTCTGCTGACAGTCACGTGCGTCCCCCATCCCTTGCACGACTGATGTAGTCACCACTGGGTCTGCATGCCACTCGTGTGCGCCAGGGTGGCTGCTGCGAGATCTCCCCTCATAGTCTGGTGGATAGTTTCGTTGTGACCCGCCGTGATAAGCCCGTTCGCTCGTTTGGGCTCGCCGGTGGGTTGATGATTCATGCCGATCGTGCGAACTGCGGTTAACTATTACCCCCTGCTGCAGTGGTGGCTGCCATTGATGAAGCTGTAAATCGCTCATTGGCGTGGTGGGCCTCTGCTGGATCGATTGAAGTCTGGTACGCAGGGCCTGATAGGCTAGATTTAAGTCAGTATTTCCATTGATTGTGTCTATGGAGGACCAAATTTCGAGCACCAGTCAGCACCAATACAGTGTGGTCCATGTAGGCACCTTTTCTTCTTCATCTTCATTGGGGGATGGGGAGCGGGATAATTTATCTGGACCTCGTATCTTTAGTCATGTTAATATATATATTCATTCGATGTGATCGCGTTGTTCATCTCAATTCCACCCGGTCTGGCTATCAACATTATCGATGGCCTCCTCCGCAAAAAAATATGAGCAGACCGAACACAACCTGAAGCGGGTGCGTATTGTCGAGCTCCTGGAACTGTGTCTTCAAACTTACTTCACATTCCATGGCCAGGTTTACCAGCAAAAGAAGGGGACTCCGATGGGCTCGCTTCTTTCTGGGCTGATTGCCAAAGCCATTCTGCAGGGGCTAGAGCAGGTTGTTTTTAAATCCCACCCTCCAAAATTCTGGGCCAGATATGTTAACGACACATTTGTCATAATAAAAAGGAGCGACGTGCCGACCTTCAAGACGCTACTAAATTCCATCTTTTTGGACATACAGTTCACAATGGAAGAGGAGGTTGATATTCAATTGCCCTTCCTAGACGTTCTGGTCACAAGGCTGGCGGACGGGAAGATAAGAACGACGGTGTACCGTAAGGCAACCAGCAGTACACGCCTCCTTCACTTCAGAAGTAACCACCCAGTCGGGCACAAACGCAGTTGCGTCAGGACCCTCTTCCAGCGCGCTCAAACAAACTGCAGTGACTACGATGGAAGGAAGGAGGAGAGGAATTACCTGCATACCCTATTCGAGGCTAATGGTTACCCGCAGTCCTTTGTACACAAGTGTCTCAGGAAGTGCCGCTCTGAGGTGCTGACCGAGGAGAAACCAAAGTTCTGGCTGTCAATTTCCTATGTGAAGAATGTCTCAGAGGTGACTGCAAGACTGCTGAAACCGTTCGGGATTGGCGTGGCTCACAAACCGGCACTAACTATCAAACAACAAATTATGAAGCCTAAAGATACGCTTCCAATGACCGAACAGTCAGCGGTGGTCTACAGCGTCCCTTGCCAAAATTGTGATGCAAGGTATGTAAGTGAAACGGGCAAATGTCTTGGTACGAGGTTGCATGAACACCAGCTTGTAATCAACCGCAAAGAAAAGCTTTCTATGGTCTATGGCCATATGCAGCAGCAGAACCAAGTTTTTGCCTTTGAGAAGAGAAGGTTGATTGGCAGGGCCAATGATAAGATGGCTAGACTAGTGCTCGAAAGCTGGTCATCGACTGGCACACTCAACAGAGCCATCGAGTTAAACCCCGCCTACCAAGCCATCCGCGCAAGGGTCACACCCGCAGAGAACGGAGCGCTAAGGCGGGAGAGTGGCGACACAAAAAACTTACAACCTGCCGCCAGGAGCGTAGTTAGCAGCAAGCATGGGTCACACGACCGACTTTCCCAACTTCCATGTCATGCACATAATAATTTCCGCAATTATTTCCTTGATTATTATCTGGAGGTCATACACTAGAAACCGCATAGAGAACGTCGGGAGACATACTGACAAGCCGAACCCCTCGTTGCTGCATCATGCAGTAGCAGAAACATCGGCGAAACACGTTTCTGGGCTTTTGTCTAGTATCTATGCGGAAGTAAGGTATAAAATCATTGTCATATAGAATTCACACTACTTGTAGTACTACTCGTTTGTAGAATGGACATTTCCGTGGTTCATCCGCGGTAGTTGATTGTCTTCGACGAAAATTTTCATCGAAATCTAGGGTCCGACCCTTAAAAGTCACGTCCCGTCCAACTTCTTCCATGTAATGCACCTAATAATTTCCGCCAATTATATTGGGGAGACCGGAAAGCGACTACAGACGCGTATGGGCGAGCACGCAAGGGCAGTCGACAGGATGGATCCACGCTCGTTGGTGGCGGTACATTGTTCGGCTCCTGGACACACCTTCGCTTTTAATGACGCTGAAATCCTAGCCCGAGGTAGTGACCGGACAACCAGAGAAACGCTTGAAGCATGGCACACTGCACCAAATTCCATCAACCGCTACACGATTCTCCCGGCGGCTTACCAGGCGTTACGCGTGCGGCTCAATCAACGAAATCGCCGGCAGGAAGTCAGACGGGTCGCGACGACTAGCAACCCCACACCGGGCCAGAATACAGGCGTCCGGGAACCTACCCCAGACACCAATGCAGCCGTCAGCGACGTCACGGGCAACGTGAACCAACAAGACCTCCTGTCGGGCTTGAACGCAGTTGCACATGACAACGGTCTCTGCATAAACACTGATGGCGGAGTTCGATATTCCGCCGGCGGGATGAACACGGGAAAGTGTCAACAGGGGAAGCCAGGAGGACATGCGGCACCGACGCGATCGATGCAGACGCGAGCAATGACCGCTGGCAGGCAAACACTGCCCTCCCCCTCCGACGAGGTGATGGCGAGAAACCCTGGTCAGCAGGACGATGACGGAGCTCCAGCCCCGCCCCCGCAGGGGATCTAGCGCCAATAGACGGAGAGTGAACGAGACGTCAGTTGTAACACCTATAAAAGACTGTGAGGCGTGTACAAACACCAACCTCCGACGAT
>JAYGXS010000054.1:0-45009 GCA_036362985.1 Ligula intestinalis
ATTTGTACATTTGCGTTATGTACTATTGTTACGGTGGACCTATTATGTGATTTTGGTTATGAATAGGGAGCTCAAGTGCGAAAGCCTTCTTCCTTTAATAAAGTGACTTAAAGTGACTTAACAACCGAGGAGGGAAGTTTTTGATAGCCTTAAATGACGCGGTGGACGA
This sequence comes from Ligula intestinalis, assembly GCA_036362985.1. Taxonomy (NCBI): domain Eukaryota; kingdom Metazoa; phylum Platyhelminthes; class Cestoda; order Diphyllobothriidea; family Diphyllobothriidae; genus Ligula; species Ligula intestinalis. Next base: position 170 of record JAYGXS010000054.1, read on the forward strand.
AGGTGTTGTCCCGCACTTCTAGTACGACATGGTTTTTGTTCAATTTGTAAAGGTGACCTCGGAGATATGTTGTTTGTGCGAATTCAAATAAGTCATCCATCCGAAGAGCACAGTCTAATCCCCTGACGAGTTTGCACACCATGATCATATATCCTCTGTATTGCCAATGACAGAGAGGAAAAGATTGAGCCTATGTAGTCGACCTCATATGGTAGACCTCCAACGCTGCTCACTAGATTGGTCACATTTCTTTGGACTTTATCCAGTACTGCGTAATCTTTCTTCATCCAGGGCACCAAATCTGGACACAATACTCTAACTTCGGCCGAACAAATGTTCTGAAGACACGCCCAAAGAGCTCCTCATCAAAATCAAGAAAGGAATTTCTGATCGCTCCTGAGATGCGGATAGATTTCTTTGCGTTTATTGCCCAGTGGGCTGACGGTTTGAGGTTGGGCGTCATACATGCACCTTAATCCCGTAGTTCATTCACTTGCCTGAGTTGGTGATATCCGATCAAGTAGTCATACTCAAATAGTATCACCCTTCTGCGACTTGACCGTAGGCGGATGACTTGGCGTTTTTTAAATTGAGCTGTATTAGTCTTTTTTCGCACCACTTTTGTAAGCGATCCAAGTCATTTTGTAAGGCCCGTCCATACTCCGAGCTTTTGATTGACCTCAAAACTTTCGATCGTCTGCAAACATGACTTTCTTTTAAGTCAGGCAGTCGAGGCATTCGTTTAAATACACCAGAAACAGAATAGGACCCAGGACGCTCCCTTCTGTTTTGGTGTTTTAAAAATAAACACGCTAATGCCTTCCTGTTAGATAGTCGGCTAACCACTTGATCAGATTTCCAGTCACACCCATTTGATGCAGCTTTGATGTAAGTCGTTTGAGTGGAACCCTGTCGAATGCATGGCTGAGGTCAATGTAGATCGCATCGAACGAAAAACCCATTTCCAAAGAATTCGTCCAGCTTTCCATGGATATTAGCCTAAATCTATGAGCAACGTTCTATCATTTCCTTAATAAATGAAGGTTATGTTGGCCTGCTTCCAGTCAGTAGACAGAGCCTCCTTCTCTATCGAACTTTCGAAGAGTTTGGAAAATTGGGAGGCCATTGATTGCCGCATTATTTTAGCTTAACCTAAACGTCTTTCCTGCGATCACTGAGGTATGGATTTTTAATAGAATGCGGGTAAACCTCTGCTTGGACTGGAGTCACCAGAGGTGAAAATTACTGGCCTTAGTTATAAAGCAGCAAATTCAGTGACGAGTTGAATATAGGCACACATGTCAACTATATTTAAAGGACTTTATTCTCGAAAACTGACTTTCTTCTAATGTCCATAGCAAAATAACACCTTTTTATATGCTACTTGAAGAGTGAAGATAAAATCTCATCCCCAAACGCTAAAAGGATCTATATTTTTGCAATGTACTTTTTTCAGTAGTTCAAAGCATTTGTAGAGTTAGCTGTCACGACAAATCATAACTTAATCAGACACCAAATATGAATCTACGTTTGACGCATGTGAGCATAATCAAGGAAAAGAGGTTCGCTTACTAGCATAGTCTAAAATAATTAGCTCGGAAACGGTGACCTCAAACTTTAAATAAATCACTTAGAATCCCTCTTCAAGGTCGGCAAAATTGTGGCGAACAAAGCAACATATTATAGCAAACAGAGCTGACCCTGGGCTTTTTTAACCAGAGTTGGAATAAAAGGACCGACCTCGAGAAAAGATACCAACAGAGGTTCCTTGTTCTGTTGTTGTTTTAGTACAAGCAACAACAGGCGTGCTTCGCTCCCCGGTGGTAGATTCAAACTCCACCTTCCCGGATCACCAGTCTTGAGTGTTTTACTGATCTGTGCATTGCCCTAACACATTTTGCCTAAAAACATCTGTGCTTATACAATAAACCATACACTAAAACTACCTCGGATTTTTACTTTGTGATCATTTTCAATGACGAATGACGATTCTAGTGTGATCGAGGACGTACAGAAGCCGGTGGCTAAAGCTTAAGAAGTTAATATAGCTATTATACCGTAGGAAACCATCCCGCCGGAAAAACCTACGTGCTCGGGCGCTACAGTGGTGGCAGCGACAGTGACGAACACGCCAGAAATGAACACGAAATACCAAAATCATCTAGCGTCCCCACAGATACAAGTACCAAAATACGAAGCACGGGAAGACTTCCCAGCGTGGCTTAGAAGATCTCGATTTTATCTACAATAAATAAACCCAAAATATCCAAGCCGGGCTTTATTGAAAGCTTTGGGACCGAAAGAGCTAGACAAAGCTGTCGACGCCGGCCTGTCAGCAGACACCCAATTAGAGGTTTTATGTGCTAGGTTAGAAACCCTGCTCCGCCCCACACTATCGCTAGCAGAAGCGATTGAAAGACTCATGCATCACCAATTCAAAGTAATTGAACAACCCAAAGTATACCCCAGGACCTTCAGTGGTTTGCCACCACAGCATAGCCCACTCTGGCCCAAGCAGACAAAGACCACGTTGTTCTATACCACTTTGTCAAGAGCATTACCACCCCTGACCTGAAACGTTCCTTTTTGTTTTACCACCAAACAAGATTACAGAGGCAGTGACCCGCGCCGAACGATACCTTCAGGTGGCGAAGACCACGAACAGACACATAGCCAACCAACCGCGTGGCGACTGTCGAGGTCGATATAATAATAATAATACTCAGAGACTCTGGCACCCGTGGGCTAACCGAAAAGACGCCAGAAATCCAGCTGGTGCAACATTCAGTGGGGGACACTTCCCCTTCTACCCTACGAACAACACTGCGACTACCGGAACGAATGCGAATAGATACCCGGGCAGTCAAGCCGAACCCAACAGAGACGCATGCAATGCAATGGATACCCGAACAACGCCAGAGCAAACACCCGGTCTTGAATGACCTTGAACGCGGTTTGTTCAAATTCGAAGATAAGTGAAGCTTTATATAAATTGATTTATATAATAGAAGAAACGACTCAAAGTCTCTGGTTCTCTTAAATAAATTATCAGTAAGTAACAATTGACTATCTTAGACAAAATCTGCTACCAAACTCCTTCGTTGATTCGGTCAGATATTGTCCTCTGTTTCATAGAACGCTGTACAAATCATTTGTTTCGTACTTCTAGTATTTTATAGTTTATTTGTCAAAAACACATTACTTAGACATATATTTAGCATTCAAAAATCCTTTACTGGAAAATTTTATTAGAAACAATGACTGACGCGAAAGTTGTTGTGGATCAAATCGATCTGTCAATGCTCTTAAATTTAACAAACTTTATTGAAAAGTATGAACCTGCATTTAAGATTCTTAATTCACTTCTGGACTCCAATTCATTTGAAAGCAACCTCACGAATTTACCTCAGATTGAGTCTGTGGTGCATTAAGTATCAACAGAAGTTTCAGATAGATCAAAACGTAGCTGTAATATAATCTTCCGCAACTTTCCCCAAACGAGTAATCCAATGGTAGCAATACAAAACGTTTTTCAACAATTTGGGATAAGTATAGGCATAGTGTCTATCAAAAGATTAAATTCGCGAAGTAAAAACAAACCGATTTTGCTTTCATGTTCTTCCCACGCCGAAGCTCAAATGCTACTGCAAAACTCTGAAATAAATAGGAGTTTCCGGAGTTTTAAAGCATATATAGGCCCTGACTTGACCCCAATGCAGCGCAGACAAGTTTTTCACAAAGACAAAGGGCGTAAACAATGTTAGCCGCATATAGTCGTAGAGGACGGAAACACTCCACAAAATGCTACTTAAGAGGAACAATTAAGGAATTCCTCCTCATCTGGGCAGGAAAACGAAAACTATCAACATAGCATCAGCTTAGATGACTTGAGAGCGACTTCTTCTAATTATAATAATGACGAACCCAAAGCAAATAATAAACCTGCCGAAGCAATTAAGGGAAAGAATAAGGTTCAAACAAAAAGACCCCGAAATAGTACAACCCCATTAGACATGACCAACACTTATCCTGAATCTAATCAAGATACACTGATAAATAACAACACACGTCTAAACATGTCCATAAATAGCAATACCAGTCCTAACTCAGTGAACCAAAGTAGTAAACCAGTGTTAGATTATCGCCCCCGAACAACCCAGAATAGACCACCAGTCCCAAACAGAATTTCATATCAAAACGAATATCCGCATTTAAATGCACACCCTAAAATGACACCTAACCCCTTCTCTCAACCCATGTATCCTAGCCCATACACAAGACGACCACCGCACACCCAACCCTTTCAATATAACACACAATCAAATCCCACTTCGCACAACACCATACCCTCCGATAGTTACACAATGCCATCGAATTCCATCACTGTCATCACCAATTTTTCCCAATAATGCACAATTCGCCACAAATAGTCCAACACCACCATATTATCCACCAATCACACAATTTCTGCACATGAGCCCTCAACACAATCAACCAAGTAATAGGAATCCATTTTTTCACAACAGATTCCAGCTTTTGTATCCGACACCATAAGTGTTGCTCTCATTAATGCTAGATCGATAGTAAACAAAGTTCCACGACTTAGGACTTTTATTGACACACACAATCCCGATATAGTATTTTAACAGAAACATGGGTAAACGAATCAACCTCCAATGCTTCACTTTTTATAGCAAACTACACCTTCTATAGACAGGACAGTGCGAATAAACGAGGAGGAGGTTGTATGATCTACATTAGATCAACCATAGAACAGAGTGGCTTTGAGGTTCTTCAGGAGACGTTCAATGGCGAAGCGTGCTTCGCTATAATAACATCCAAGACCCTTAAAAGCATTCTAATTGGATGTTTGTACACCCCTCCGGAATATAGTAATGATGACACTGGTCTTACAAATCTACTAGATATTCTTTCGAATATCCAAACCGAATATAAGATAATCGCAGGAGACTTAAACCGTCCAGAAATAAACTGGACAGAACTATCAGCCCCATCCAGACATGATGAATTATTATCATCAATTGTGTTTCATAACTGGACGCAAATAATAAGCAAACCAACCAGGGGAAACAATATACTCGATGTTATTCTCACCAATGATATCTGGCCCTTATATACGCACTACGACAGCTTAACCTTTGATAGTGATAATAAGGCAATAATAGCAGTGCTCCCTCTTAACATTAAAATAAGACCTGATCCTAGTTACACTTTTATAAACCCCAAAATCTTGACATCGAATCTATGAATAACTACATTAGGTCATTGGATTGGAGCTCTTTCCTCCTAACAGCATCCCCTCTAGAAGCTGTAAACATATTATATGCCACCCTTAATTTAATTCGAGATACCCTAATTGACGAGAGATCCCCATGTAAGAAATCACTTATCCCTAACTTCCTTTCCAAACGGCTAAAAAACTTAAAAAACAACTCCACGACCCATGTATTAGTTATCTATCTACGCTCAGACGCATTACAGAGATTCGCGAGTTAGCCCAGAACATTGAAACAAATAAGACGATAGCAGCAGAACATCGGGCAATTGAGTCCCCAGAAGGGACAGCGCAAATCTTCAGGAAACAAATAAATAATCATCAAAAACAGAGCCCCCAAATCATGCTTGATGACCAAGGAATAGTAATAAAAAATGACAACCAAATAGCAAATATTTTCAACGAGTATTTTTCAACCAACTTTTCAGTCGAGGAAAAACCAATCCCCCAACCAAAAGAAATGACGGCACTAGTATTAAAAGAGATATTGTTTAACGAAGAAACTGTGAAGAAAGCTATCCGCCAACTGTCCAATTCCACATCATATGGAACGGATAGAATCCCTCCTTGCATACTGAGACATATGACATATGCCCCAATACTTCTGTCTAACCTTTTCACGTTACTGCAGTCAAATGGTACTTATCCAGAAATCTGGAAAAAATCATGTATCACCCCAATTTACAAAAACGGAAATCGGTCCAATGCCCAAAATTATCGTGGTGTTCACCGAACATCGGTTTTAGAAAAAAATTTTGAAAAAATAATGTATAACCAAATGTTAGACCATCTGACGAATGCAAATCTCATACCTCCCTCTCAACATGCCTTTTTACCCAAAAAGTCATGTGAGTCCTGCCATCTCACTTTCTTGGAATTCGTCTCCAGAAATCGAGATGATGGGAACACGGTAGCTACAATTTACTTTGATCTAAAAAAAGCCTTTGACAAAGTTCCCCATAAAAGACTGATCGTGAAGCTAGTGAGTCACGGGATTCGGCCCCCCCCCTCCTTGATTACCTCAAATCCTATCTTCAAAACCGATTTCCAGTAGTACAACTTCGAAATATAGTATCAGAACCAGCTCATATAGGCAGTGGTGTTTTTCAAGGCACTATCCTAGGTCCCCTCTTATTTCTCATTTACATTCATGATTTATCCACGATATCAACATGTGCTTAAACATTTTTATATGCAGATGACTTAAAACTCGCATATGCCTATAACAAAAATTCAATAAGTAGTGTGCATAGAACAATTGAATTAGACCTTCAAAACTAAACGACTGGAGTGTTCAGTGGCAAATGCCATTTTAACCAACAAAATGTCATCTCATGATTTTTGGACCGCTAAAACTTCCCCCCATAATGTTTAGTGGTCAAGAAATAAAAGAGGTAACATCTTTAGAAGATTTAGGTCTTAGCTATTCTAATACTCTTGACTTATCCCCACATGTTAAACAAATCGCACCAAAAGCCAATCGACTATGTGGCTTCATACGTAAAAATTTCACATTAATTACAATTAAGACTAAACTTTACAAAATGTACGTTTTACCTATTCTAGATTACTGCTCAATATTTTTCGGTACCATGTCATCAGATGACAGACAGAAACTAGAAAGAATCCAGCGAAGGTTTACCAGAGTTCTGTGTAAACGCGATGACGCCCGAGACTCCTATTCAATAATGTACAATAGATATGGTCTTAAACCCCTCTGGCAAAGGCGACTCCAAAATGGTTTAACTTTCCTATTTAAAGTGACACATAATCAGAATATCCTTAGCAATAATATGTTAACAAATCAAAACGGTTCCCGTCCCACTAGAAACAACCAGCATTCAATTCATAACGCTAAAGCTAGGACGGCCCAGCGATCAAATTTCTACACCATAAGATATGCGATCATATGGAATGCCCTACCCCACGATATTCGCAAAAGCCACAGTTTAGCCGAATTTAGAAGAAAGACCAAGCAGTGCTTCTCAAATGACATGACGCATATATTTCTGAACAAAATAGGACACTTTGCAAACCAGTTCTTTTACCTCCAATTCGGACCAAAAGGGATCTAACGGTCCGGGAGAGTTCCCGAACATTTTGGAGAAAACTGGCAAATGCTGGAAGCTTTCCAGTCGACGGTTTCCAACGCTGATAAAATCAAAGCTTAAGCAAAATTGTGCCTTGCCTCCTTTTCCAATCCTTAAAAATAAAAATAAAAAACAAAAACTAAGAACAATTTATCTATTCCAATATTCCTCTACTAATATCTAAAGGTTTATAAAAAATTATTATAAAAGAAAATAATTTTCTCTTCAACTATAATAAAATATATATTGTTTCCTCTTATAATGTATCAGAAGTATAAATACTAATGATGTAAATCTCAATATTGAGTCCTCAAGGGTCTCCTCCCTGATGGCTTATACAAACATTTCCTGTGTCTATTTTTAGCAATAAGGGCACTGCACACAGCAGGGCATCACGCAGATACACTCAAATTTTGCTCTAAATCACTAAAACACTTTAATCAAGGCATCTATACTTTGTATGGTGAGGAGCACATGGTGTATAATGTACACAGCATTGTACACCTACCACTGGACTACATTAAACATGGTGCGCTGGACTCCTTTTCAGCCTTCCCATTTGAAAGTTTCTTAGGTCAATTAAAGGACCTGGCGAGGACCGCGTTTCTGCCGCTTGAGCAGATTTCTCGGCACCTTAGTGAAGGGCACTTGAGGCCGCATCTTCTAAATCCTCACCTATCAGTATTAGCAGCTCCTCCTAAAGATGCCTACTTTCGCCTTCGCTCTGGATTTATGTGCGTTAGGCAAGTTATTTATAGCGAATCTTCGTACTATAAGTTGAGTGTATCGTACGTTGAGGAGGTCTCCGAGGTTTTCACTCGGCTCATAAAGTCATCAGGGCTACGTATTTTTAGGGTAAAGTTCTCTAATAATGTTAGCGAGGTAGAGGTTCGGGAACCCTTTCAGAAGTTCATGGGAGTTCCCGATGAGGGCTTCATAATCCTCATTAAGCTGCTATGATTACGCACCCTCGGGGATTGAAAGCGGGATATGGCATAAAAACTCGTAGTCCTTCGCCACACGCGCTGCGACATATACGTAGGGAGATAGCTTCTACTCATTATTAACCTCTCAGTGTTTATGCCGCCAGTACCGTTTTGCAAACGCAGCGTGCAGGACTAGGTAAGTGCCTCCCCCACCCCATACTCACTTCAGGGTTTTTTTTACCTTGTAGATAGCAACTATGTTTGAGAAACAGGTTGATTGTAGCAGGAGCGGACGGGCAAGGAGACGCAAGTCTCCTGGTCCCGATTTCGTGGTGGACAACCTGCCGAGTTTCGACTGCGACTTGGGGCCTGCACCGCCTTCGCTTCGAAGCTGTTTGAACGAGGTGTTGTTAGGCACCCCTGCAAGTAACCTGAAAATTTTCCTTCAGTTGAAATATAACTTAGGTACGAGCTCGGCTCTGCCCTCACCAGCGCCGCCCACGTCCCAGCACATGGGCACTTCGGAGGGGCTGCTGGCCTGGATGACCAAGATCGACAACCGCCTCCGTAACATGGAGACACAAATGGCAATCATCCTCGCCAGGACGGATGCACTGCTTCAGAATTCGTCTGCTGCACCAATATCGATGCCGCCAGCCCGGACGAAGTGCCCGGTTCCGTCCCCGATTACCTCTGTGGAGGAATTCGAGACGTTTGAGGAGCGTCCGTTAGATGCAAATTATTGGCAGCAGGCGGTAGGACTTTTTGATTTTTTAAGTAATTCCTTCTTTAGGTTGCCTTCCTGCGTACGCGGGAAGCGTGGAGGGCGCACGATCTCGTCAAAGACCTCATGCGACCCCTCTTCGACAGCCGCCTGCTCGCTAAATTTAATCTAACGGGCGGTTACCACCGACAGAATTTCCGGCTCACCATAGCATACGCCCTGCTTGCTGGTAAGCGTTTGATTCTTCCTTAATATTCGTCAACCCCTAGATGTGTATGGAAGGTGGGCGGAGGGCCGCCCAACACTGCCGACGGATTTCGAGGAGGCCGTCCGCTCCGTGCTAAAGTCGGCTGTTACGAAGCTTACTCGCTTACAAAAACGGCATGACGGGAGTGCTGATCAGGACAGTTCCATGGAATAGTTGAAGCCTCCCTCTCTTGTACATAATTCCCGTATCTTTGTGAATAAATCCCCCTTGTTTATGGACTACGAATCACTTATTTCTATGTCATGTGCTTGTGGGAGGGGAGGGACGTTCACGCGGGGAAGGGCTGTGCAGGTGAAGGGGCGGGGCAGCATAACTCGTCGTGGCGGCCGGCCAGCTACGCTAAACACGCAGTTACCTGGGGTAGGGCAGCGCCAGTGGGTGAGGGGGAAGGACCATAGACGTATGCATATGCCTAAAACTTGGCGGGGGGAGGTGTACGCGAGCGCAAAGGGAACCACTGCACATGCGTTGGGTGGGAAACACCGTACAAGCAAAAGCCTACAATCAGCGCTCAAGTAGATGGTGCGTCCATGTAACCACTGAGCACGCCTATGCGTACACCCACAGGCCTGGACATTCATATTAAACCAATCAGCGCACACTACAGTTAACGGCAAGGCAGACAGCGACATGAAATGGTGCGCGCGTACCAGTAACACGCGTACGCATGGAGGGAGAAGCATTAATGATCAGCCAATCATGTGAAGCACATATATGTTCACCTTTTACGGCTACTGCTGAAGCGCATGACGCTAGCGAAATGCTACTAGGGATCTCACTTAGATATTCGACAAACGAAAGGCCAAATGTCTTCTGCCGATGCTTCGAAGCTGCCTCGACCCACCTCAGACAACTGCAACGTCCCATCTAATTAGCAAAATTGTGCCACTGGACAACGATTGTAATCCCCGTATCGAGCAGACCCATGTATACGGTAGATGCCATATCCTTAGCTGATATTTTCACCTTCAAACTGACCGCGGCTAAGTATACCTCAGTTAAAGGACATGACAGTTTTTCCGGACCCCAAGTATTCTTACTATAAAACCGTAACACATACAGTGTATAGCTATTTTATTTCATGTTTTTCTAGATTTTTTCCCTAGAAGTCAGGTTTTTTTCACTTAAAACAAACTCTTTATTTCGCACACTATTGACCTGGCAAAAGACCAAAACAAATACAATGTTCAGTGCGAAAGAAGGGGTTTGGGTTAGGTTTTTTCCTGTCTTCCGGGGTTTTTGACGGCGCCAAAGATGTGCTTTACAAATAAACCTTATTATTTATTAATTAATTATTAATTATGCATTCCTTCCTGCATTTATATATTTCATACAACTGCCCCGTTTTATACGGTAGTTACAGTTTTCAACCGGTTGGTAAGAGCATTAGTTGATACAGGCGCTACACTATCCTTAGTGAACAGCCACATAGTTCCACGCGAGTGTCTACGGGAAACGAAAATGTCCGACAACTTTCCCACACTAGTAACAGCCGATGGGTCACAACTAAGGACATTGGGTTGGCTGACAATCCCAGTAAAGTTCTTGACAACGGTCAAGCTTCACGAGTTCATTTTATCACTTATTTGGCCTGAGATGTTCTAGTAGGCACCGACTTTCTGGCAAAGAACCGTTGTATCCTAAAAGTGCACGATCGAATTTCGTCTTTCACAACCCAATGCCCTACCGTAACACACGTAGATGAAGACATAGTGAATGCTTCAATTACAGCTGCAGTAGCCCTGCCACCTACAACTATTGACGAGATATTACCACAAGACACCGAAATCGAACTCAAGGATAAAATGAATCTCAAAGCGTTATTAGCATCATTTGCAGATGTCTTCGTTTGGAACGAATTAAAAATAAAAAGGACGTCCTTCATCCACCACGCCATCGATAATGGAACGGCAAAACCACTTTGGCAACCCCCACGTCGTATAACACCACAATTCCAACAAGAAGTCAATGAGTTCATTGAGCGGATGCTCTCCACAGGAGTCATACGACCATCTTAATCAACGTAGGCTACAACAATTGCACTAGTTCGGAAGAAGGATGGAAAATTACGATTTGTTATAGACTACCGTAGGCTAAACGCGGTTACTACAAGAGACTCTTTTCCACTGGCTTGGATCGACGTGACACTAGATGCACTAGCCGGGGCAAAATGATTTTCTACAATCGACCTTAAATCGGGATATTGGCAGGTCGAGGTGGAACCCGAAGACCGACACAAAACCGCATTTACATAACCACAAGGACTTTTCAACTTTGATACGATGCCATTTGGATTATGCAACGCGGCGGCAACATTCCAGCGACTGCTGCAAATGGTTTTAACCCCACTACATCCTCGCTGTTGTTTAGTATACCTAGACACTCTTATTGTATTTGGGGACTCAATCGCCCATCAAAATGCTAATCTAATGGCGGTCCTGGTCACGTTAACAGATATAGGCCTGCGATTGAATCCACATAAAAGCAAATTTTTACAGAAAAAAGTGACATTTCTGGGACATTAAATTAGTACAAACGGTATTTGCGCATCACCCGACAAAATGGCGGCGATAAAAACCTGGCCCACACCAAAATCATCCACCGAAGTTTGGAGTTTCGTTGGAATAGCATCAAACTACCGCAGATTTATATAACACTTTGCAGAGATTGCACGACCACTACACACACTCACTAAAAAAGGACGCAAGTTCAAATGGACTGAAGAATGCCAACAAGCATTCGAAGAATTCAAAGCTCACCTGATAACAGCCCCGTTAATAAGGTAACCCGACACACAAGAAGGTGCCTCAACTTTTTATACTAGATACAGATGCGAATGGGTTTGCGATATGGGCAGTACTTTCCCAATGCGATGGCTCAGGAGTAGAACGACCCCTCTGTTATGCGAGTTAGACATTAAATAAGCCTCTGCGCAACTACTCCACATACAAACGTGAACTCTTCGCCCTGATAATATTCATCAAGAGGTTCAAACGGTTTCTACTAGGCCGACACTTTATTTTACGAATGGACCATAAAGCACTGCAATGGTTGCAATCAATGAAAAAAGCAGAAGGACAATATGCCAGATGGTAAGAATCCTTACAAGAATTCAATTATAAGTACCAATTCTGGGCTGGCACGAAACATACTTATGCTGACGCCATGTCCAGAAAACCTCCAGCAGAACTTACGGACAACGTAACAAATAAAGAATATAGCGTCGCATCGATTGATATTAGCAAGCCAACTCGCCACTATTGAGCCATAGCCCAAAGTACAGATCCCGATACAGCTATCGTCTACGACTATCAGTTAACAGGCCAACATCGTCCAACAGATGAGTAGCATCAAGGTTCAGCAGAAAATGCCACTATACTCCGAACGCAATGGCCACGTCTATTTTATGACAATAAAATACTCTTCCTTAAAGATAAGATAGACGGCCGACCCCGCATTGTGGTGCCAGGCTCTCTAATGCGGTCAGTGATGAAAGACATCCACCGAGAACTAGGCCACGTCGCACAGTTCAAAACAAAAGCAGCAATTAGACGACGATATTGGTGGCCTCACTTACGGGAACAAATAACTATCTTCTGTAATACCTGGTCAACATGTGCTTCTTTCAAAGGACCTAACCCAAAACCAAAGGCACTATTACAATCTATGCCTACGGGATTACCATTCCAATGCGTTGGAATTTATATAGTAGGCCCAATTAATTTTGCAACCACGGGCAATAGATACATTCTAGTAATGGTCGACTATTTTACCAAGTGGGAAGAGGCTATACTGTTGAACACGCAGGATGCAGCTTCGGTGGCAACGGCCCTACTTTATCACTGGGTTTGCCGCTTTGGTTCTCCGCTCAACATACATTCCGATTGTGGAGCCAATCTCGAGAGCAAGCTAATCAGAGATGTTTGTGACTTGCTACTCATCCAAAAAACTTGGACAACGCCTTTCCATCCCGAAGGCAACGGACAGGTAGAACGCACCAGTCGAACACCAATTACGCTGTTAAAAACCTTCGCAAAAGACCATCACCCTCTCGACTGGGACACCCGGTTACCATACGCATTGATGGCGTACCGCACTTCGATTCACATTTCCATCGGATACTCTCAATTTTTTCTGCGAACCGGCCGCCACCTTTGCCTACCAACAGACTCTAACTCCGCCTACCCTCGGGAGACGAATTTAACCGAACAAATATGTCCTTGAGCTGCAAGAGTTACTACGCCTCACCCACAACTTAGCACGAAAACACCTACAGATAGCATATACCCGACAAAAGACTACTTCGACAGACACACACACGGTTTTCCGTACCAACGTGGCGACCTCGTACTGCGATACCAATCAGTTCCACCAGTTGGAATACCCGCAAATTTTTTTTATCCATGGGAGGGACCATTTGAGATAACTGACGTACGGTTTCCCGACACATATATCATCCGGGATTTACACACATGCAGCGGGCCTACCTTTCCTGTACATTATGATAAACTCAAACCATCCAAAAAAAACTTCCAAATTCTACACCGGTTACCCTAACATTGCTAACTTCACAGCTCGTGCCTCACGCAGCAAGTGAGATAGAAGTTTAAACTACACACGACCACCCATCGAAAAGCTATGAGGACATGGCCGCGGCTGAGGGGGGGCAGTTGTAGCAAACAGAGCTGACCCTGGGTCTGTTTAACCAGAGGGGGACACAACGGACCAACCTCGAGAGGAGATACTAACAAAGGTTCCTTGTTCTGTCTTTGTTTTAGTACAAGTAAAAATGGACGAGCTTCTTCCCCCGGTGGTAGATTCCAACTTCACCTTCCTGGATCACCAGACCTGAGTGTTTTACTGATCTGTGCATTGCCCTTACACATTCGTCTTAACAACATGGCGCAAAGCTCGAAATTTTGCAAATTTCAAGTCGCTCGAGCTTACGTGTTTTTAGTCTCCATCTCAGTATAGAAGACACGCTTGTTGGAAATTATTCAAGAATTGACTATATATTTCCAAATTTTGGAATTGTCTGCGTAGAAATCTCAATTGGGTTGCTCTGAAAAATTCCTCTGCTGTGAATTATTTCCAAAGTTTGAAAATTGCTTCTTGGACATGTCGATTTTGTGAAAAACTCTTTTGTGCCACAAAATCTGCACATCTCCGATTTTCATGCCGAGGCTGAGTCTTTATATCACTGTGTTGTTATGTACCCTTATCCTAATATTGTCATAATATTTAGGATAAAAGTGACTCACGTTAGGACTCTCACGTTAGGATAAAAGTGACTCTCACGTTATTCCTATAGCAATTTTATAACCAAACACATTTCTTTGTACCTGTCAGGAACTCAATATTTTTCTCTGACTCTCTGTAACCTGCTTGTCTTAGTAAACTTGCACTATCTGGCCAATCGATCTTCTCTCCGCCTCACTCTTACGGGCTCTTGGGTTTGGCTGCCGACTTAATTGGCAGTATCAGACACAGGTCGTCACACAAAAAAATCTTACACAGCATGGAGAGTTTAGAGGCTACATGTCCGTTTTCACGAAGCGGGTCGCCACTGCCGGATTTCGAACCCGGGTCACCAAATCTAGTTATTAGCGGTGTTAGCACCTCAGGCAGCTCGGTCACTTCGACACGCGCCCTTAAAAACCATATCAAGATATGACCAGAAAGTAACTGCCGAGATAGCCACTTAGATAATGTTATTAATTCTCCACCTCCCGCAAAACGGCCAGGGTGTATACTACGTTTACCCAAGTTAGACTGTAAGGGTTTCATCCTCCGCCAAGAGTTTTTGGAGATGAAGCAGGAACCTGCATATCGGATCATGTGACAAGCCCACGGGCTACACCATCACCACTCGGCTTAGCGACACTAGCAATCATCGGGATTTGCATACTAGCACCACATTGTTGCTCGACTCTGCACAAGAAAGCGATGACCAAGAGGTTGACAAGATCATAAATCAAAAGAGGCATAAACCTAAGAAGTCCAAACGGTTCACGGGTTTGCACTCAGCTAACCCAATAGCCAGTACATCAGAATAGAGTGTACCGGATACAAGTGCTCCCTCGGCCGAAACACGTGAGCTTGCAACATATGCCCCATTGAGTCTCAAGCAGAAAATAGTTGTTTAGGGGGCCCCAGAGTCAGAGTCATCGATTGCACAAGAACGTATTGACCGTGACGTGGGTCTTATGAGAGTTTATGCCAAACTGTTGCGAAATCCAGGCGAGTCTTTCCGCATTCCTAAGGCATTTCGAAAAGGGAAGGCTCCAACAGCTGCAGAATCAATTTCTCGGCCACGACCTCTTAAAGTTATTTTAGAAAATGAAGCACAGGCTAAACTCTTGCTAGACCGCAAACCATCCTTGCGGAGTCTGCATTTGCAAGTTTTTTTTTCAGCCGAATTATGAGTTGAAAGAGCGGAGAATGATGAGATAGCTAATAATAGAGCTGGAAGAACGGAGAACCAATGGCGAGACAAATCTCAAAATAAGGGAGGGACAAATAGTTCAAGTCAACAGGACATCTCTCTGATCGAAGCCGGTAACAGTGACGGCCTAGCTGTCCCGCCACCGAAACCTCAGACATGCCCTATTAAATTGGTCGTTTTAAATGCCAGATTGCTAAATAAAATGCCACTGCTCCAGACTCTGGTTTTCATCAACCGCCCAGACATTGTTATGGCAACTGAGACATGGGCATCGGCCTGTGTAGGTGACAGTTAACTCTCTGTTCTAGGATATGCATGCGTTCGGAACGATCGAAACAATGGTCATGGCGGAGGAAACTGCATCTTTATAAAGAAGCCACTTGCATTTCTCCCGTTGGATTATCCACAATTCACGGCGGTGGAGGAGAGCTGCTGGCTACGAGTTGCTCTAAAAAACAAATACTCCTTACTTGTTGGCAGTGTTTATCGCCCACCTAATGCCAATGCGGACTACGACCTTTGTCTCTCGCAGGCATTTTTTGCCACAGCTGACTTGAATCTTCGGTATTGCTTGATTGCAGGCAATTTTTTTAAGTTCGAGAACTTACTTGAGGCAGTAGATATCGGCGTGTGGGATCAGGTAGTCGATTTTTGCACTCGAGGAGCAAACATAATCCACCTGATTTTTCGTAGTGGATGCGAACCACTTTCAGTGTCATCCTTAGACGCACTTGGAAGTTCAGGCCATCTCACAGTTGTTAGTGAACTATGACTGGAGGCGGATGAAATATTTTCTCAAAAGTATAGTTTTTATCATGAATACCGATCAGCAAACACGGCGGACATTATGGCAAACCTAAACGCTCTCGGCTGGTCTGAATTTTTCCAACGTTAAGATGTAAATGTTTGTACCGATGCACTGTACAAAGTGTTGGATCTCCTCATCCTCCACTTAGTCCCCCGTAAGAACGTAATACATGTAAACGATGAAGTGTACCTCCCTCTTTCTTTCCGTCATAGGCTGTTTAAAGTATAGCATTTAAAAAGCAGACCTCGAGGTCTACGTAGAGATCACCAGACGCTTTAATGAGATGGGCAGGGCCGTGCACCTTTAGCCAAACAACGGGAGTGTTAACTCGTTTCAGATAATCGAGGACTGTCAGAAGAAGAATTGGTTGAACGCGGTAATCGCTACCCACGTAGTACAGGTAGCCCTGAGCTGGACTTCAGGATGACGAATTCGTCTTTCCAACTCCGATCATGCGCAAGAAGGATGGTTTGGCAGTCTGTCCAAGACAGCAGCACTTGCGAGTAATCTTACTGAATGCACTGATCCAGAAGCCTCATGGTGGAACTATCTGATCTCCAGGGTTAAAAAGGACGGGTTGTGGTGACTCACTCCACATAGGCTCCTAAGGCGTTTGTCTGCAATTAAAAGCGCCTTACGCAACAGCCAATCAGGTCCCGCAAAAGCTAGCCTCCCTCAGTGGCGAATAGGACGCATGCAAGCCTTGGTCAATGCAGTCTTGCCTGCCAATAGCCTTTGAGGCAACCAGACAATGCACGTTCTCATGCTGCTGCTGCCTAAAAACTGCGCTTGGCATCCGGTCGATCTCCTGAGCGTACGGGCTCTCCCGAGTCGATCTACTCTCATCTATTTTCCTCTCCTTGTGTACACAGTACATTCTTCCTACTACTCTGGCCTTTAAAGACTTCTCTACTGCATCAACATCAGCTTAGGTGACTTGAGAGCGACTTCTTCTTATTATAATAATGACAACCAGAAAGCAAATTATAAACCTGCCGAAGCAATTAAGGGAACGAATAAGGTTCAAACAAAAAGACCCCGAAATAGTACAACCCTATTAGACATGAACGACACTTTTCCTGGATTTAATTAAGATACACTGACAAATAGCAACACAAGTCTAAACATGTCCATAAATAGCAATACCAGTCCTAACTCAACGAACCAAAGTTGTAAACCAGTGTAAGTTTATTTCCCCCAAAAAACCCAGAATAGACCACCATTCCCAAACAGAATTGCATATCAAAACGAATATCCGTATTTAAATGCACACCCTTAAATGACAACTAACCCCTTCTCTCAACCCATGTATCCTAGCCCATACA
Source organism: Ligula intestinalis (assembly GCA_036362985.1). Taxonomy (NCBI): domain Eukaryota; kingdom Metazoa; phylum Platyhelminthes; class Cestoda; order Diphyllobothriidea; family Diphyllobothriidae; genus Ligula; species Ligula intestinalis. The sequence goes on from JAYGXS010000054.1 coordinate 18,052, forward strand.
CAAGACGACCACCGCACACCTAACCCTTTCAATATAACACACACAGTCAAATCCCACCTCACACTTCACCATACCCTCCGATAGTTACACAATGCCATCGAATTCCATCACTGTCATCACCAATTTTTCCCAATAATGCACAATTCGCCACAAATAGTCCAACACCACCATATTATCCACCGATCACACAATTTCCGCACATGAGCCCTCAACACAATTAAATAAGTAATAGGAATCCATTTTTTCACAACAGATTCCAGCTTTTGGATCAGACACCATAAGTGTTTCTCTTATTGATGCTAGATCGATAGTAAACAAAGTTCCACGACTTAGGACTTTAATTGATGCATACAATCCCGATATGGTCTTTTTAACAGAAACATGGGTAAACGAATCAACCTCCAATGCTTCACTTTTTATAGCAAACTACACCTTTGATAGACAGGACCGTGCTAATAAACGAGGAGGAGGTTGCATGATCTATATTAGATCTAAGGATTCTACTCGATATTATCTCAAATATCATAACCGAATATAAGATTATTGCAGGAGACTTAAACCGTCTTAGAAATAAACTGGACAGAGCTATCAGCCCCATCCAGACATGATGAATTATTATCATCAATTGCCCTTTATAACTGGACGCAAATACTAAACCAACCAACCAGAGATAACAATATACTCGATGTTATTCTCGCCAATGATATCTGGCCCTGATTTACGCACTACGACAGCGTAAGCTTTGGTAGTGATCATAAGACAATAATAGCAGTGCTCCCTCTTAACATTAAAATAAGACCTGATCCTAGTTACACACCTATATATCCCAAAAATCTTGACATTGAATCTATGAATAACTACATGATCTCATTGGATTGGAGCTCTTTCCTCCTAACAGCATCCTATCTAGAAGCTGTAAACATATTATATGCCACCCTTAATTTAATTCGAGATACCCTAATTGACGAGAGATCTCCATGTAAGAAATCACTTATCCCAATTTTCCTTTCCAAACGGCTAAAAAACTTTAAAAAACAACTCCACGACCCATGTATCAGTTATCTATCTACGCTCATACGCACTACAGAGATTCACGAATTAGCCCAGAACATTGAAACAAATAAGACGATAGCCGCATAACATCGAGCAATCGAGTCCCCAGAATGGACAGCCCAAATCTTCCGGAAACAAATAAATAATCATCAAAATCAAGGCCCCCAAATCATGCTTGATGACCGAGGAATAGAAATAACAAATGAAAACCAAATGGCAAATCTTTTTAACGAGTATTTCTCAACCAATTATTCAGTCGAGGAAGAACCAATCCCCCAACCAACAGAAATGACGGCAGTAATATTAAAAGAGATATCGTTTAACAAACAAACTGTAGAGAAAGCTATCCGCCATCTGTCCATTTCCACATCATATGGAACGGATAGAATCCCTCTTATCATACTGAGACATATGACATATGCCCCAATACTTCTGTCTAACCTTTTCACGTTACTGCAGCCAAATGGTACTTATCCAGAAATATGGAAAAAATCATGTATAATCCCAAATAAAAAACACAAATCGGTCCAATGCCCAAAATTATCGTGGTGTTCACCGAACATCGGTTTTAGCAAATATCTTAGAAAAAATAATTTTTAGCCAAATGTTAGACCATCTGACGAATGTAAACCTCATACCTCCCTCTCAACATACCTTTTTACCCAAAAAGTCATTTCAGTCCTGCCATCTCACTTTCTTGGAATTCGTCTCCAGAAATCGAGATGATGGGAACACGGTAGCTACAATTTACTTTGATCTAAAAAAAGCCTTTGACAAAGTTCCCCATAAAAGACTGATCGTTAAGCTAGTGAGTCAAGGGATTCGGCCCCCCCTCCTTGATTTCCTCAAATCCTATCTTAAAAACCGATTCCAAGTAGAACACCTTCAAAATATAGTATCAGAACCAGCTCATATAGGCAGTGGTGTTTTTCAAGGCACTATCCTAGGTCCCCTCTTATTTCTCATTTACATTCATGAGTTACCCACAATATCAATCTCTGCTTAAACATTTTTATATGCAGATGACTTAAAACTCGCATATGCCTATAACAAAAATTCCATAAGTAGTGTGCATAGAACAATTGAATTAGACCTTCAAAACTAAACGACTGGAGTGTTCAGTGGCAAATGCCATTTTCACCAACAAAACGTCATCTCATGATTTTTGGACCACTAAAACTTCACCTCATAATGTCTAGTGGTCAAGAAATAAAAGAGCTAACATCTTTAAAAGATTTAGGTCTTAGCTATTCCAATACTCTTGACTTATCCCCACATGTTAAACAAATCGCACCAAAAGCCAATCGACTATGTGGCTTCATAAGTAAAAATTTCACATCTATTACACTTAAGACTATACTTTACAAAATGTACGTTTTACCCATTCTAGATTACTGCTCAAAATGTTTCGGTACCATGTCATCAGATGACAGACAGAAACTAGAAAGAATCCAGCGAAGGTTTACCAGATTTCTGTGTAAACGCGATGACGCCCAAGACTCCCATGCAATAGTGTACAATCGATATCGTCTTAAACCCCTCTGGCAAAGGCGACTCCAAAATGGTTTAACTTTCCTATTTAAAGTGACACATAATAAGAATATCCTTAGCAATAATATGTTAACAAATCAAAACGGTTCCCGTCCCACTAGAAACAACCAGCATTCAATTCATAACGCTAAAGCTATGGCGGCCCAGCGATCGAATTTCTACACCATAAGATATGCGATCATATGAAATGCCCAACCCAACGATATTCGCAAAAGCCACAGTTTAGCCGAATTTAGAAGAAAGACCAAGCAGTTCTTCTCAAATGACATGACGCATATATTTCTGAACAAAATAGGACACTTTGCAAACCAGTTCTTTGACCTCCAATTCGGACCAAAAGGGATCTAACGGTCCAGGAGAGTTCCCGAACATTTTGGAGAAAACTGGCTACTGCTGGAGGCTTTCCAGACGATGGTTATCAACGCTGATCAAATCAAAGCTTAAACGAAATTGTGCCTTGCCTCTTTTCCAATCCTTAAAAATAAAACAAAAACAAAAACTAAGAACAACTTATCTATTCCAATATTCTTCGCTTTACATCTATGTTTATAAAAAAATATTATGAAAGAAAATAATTTTCGCTACAACTATACTAAAATATAATTTTTTTTCCTCTTATAATGTATCAGAAGTATAAATTTTAATCATGTAAATCTCAATCTCACTTAGATATTCCACAAACGAAAGGCCAAGTGTCTTCTGCAGATACACTTGAATGACGATGGTGCTTCACAATCAGCTTCCACCTGCCTCGACCAACCTCAGACATCTGCATCCTCCCATCTAATTATCAAACTCCTGCCAATGGACAACGATTGTTATCTCCGTATCGAGGAGACACATATATACGGAAGATGCGATGTCCTGTAACGGCCGAGTCGAATGCGTCCAATCGGTGGGGACCAGAGGTTATCGGTACTCTCAGCCTTGGTTCGACGAATAGCGTCTCGTCAAATACACTACCGAGAGGTCCATCGATCTCATCCAACGCTGATGCGAGCGAGTTAGAGGTAGAACTCATAACGTAATAAAAGGGGGAGACGAGGATATATAAATGTATATTGTATTGGTACAAGGAAGGGTATCGGTAATGGGAACGGTAACGGAAACGGGAACGGTAAAGGAGATACGGTAAACGGTAAGCGAGAGGGTCGGAAGCGATCTATGGTCGGACTTATTGGAACTTCAGGTCGTCACGTGTGTGTTCTCCTGGTCCAATCAGATCACTGTTCTAGGAAAAAAAGGACCGGTCACAGTAAAACGATGATTAAAACAAGGAAACAGGGTTCGGTTCAGGTTTCGTCCGTTACACAGCCCTCCCTTCAGGTGCAGCACTGTCCTCAGTGCTGGTGTTGTCAATGGGGGATGGGGCTGCCACCTCAATGGCAAAGGGGGGTAAGGAGAGTGTCTGGTCGGATAAGAAGGGTGTATGCGGTACAAACGGGTAGTTGTCCCTGAAATGGTTTGAGTCTGGCAAAGTGTGCGGTGAAGGCGGCTAGATTAGCGTGGTAGGCGTCGCGCATGAGGAAAGTGGTGGGGGCATCATCTTGGAGAGCACGAAAAGGCCCTTTCCAGGGGTAATGGAACTTGGAAGATGTGCCACGTGGCAGGAATGGGTAGTGGTGCATTACGAGGTCGCCAATTTGGTGGGGAACCCCGGAGGCCCGCCGATCAAACTGTTCCTTCTGGTGGAGGGTAGCTGCTCCGAGAGTAGTGCGGGCTGCGTTATAGGCGCAGCGGGTAGTTTCGCGGAGTTCTGAGGCATAAGTATGGGTGGAAGTCCTACTAGGTGCCGAAAAAGGATTGCGTAAATCGGTCGGAATACGTAGATCTCGTGCAGTCCACAAGTAGTGGGGTGTGAACCCGGTAGATGAGTGGACCGTACCCCGGTAAGCTAGGAGGCAGAGGAGTAGGTGTAGATCCCAGTCTTCTTGGTGGCCGTCCCGGACAAAGGCGAGCAGGAGATTAAGGATGGTACGATTTGTCCTTTCGACCAACCCGTTGCCCTCAGGATGGTATGGGGGTCGTGTGGGTCTTGTTGACCGCGAGGACTTCGCATAACTCATGGAAAAGTTGGGACTTGAAATTGGAATCGCAGTCAGAGTGAAAGGATAGTGGCGAACCCCAACGACTGACTCATTCACGAGTGATGGTGTTTGCAACTGTCTCCGCGTTTTGACGTAGGATGGGGACAGCCTCAACCCACTTCGTGAAAATATCAATCATTATTCATATGAATTCGTAACCTCGGTACGATATTGGTAAGGGACCGATAATATCTAAGCCAACACGTTCCCCAGGGAAACCGGTAATCATAAATTCCATCGGCGCTCGGGGTGATTTGGTGGGTAGCTTGAGGGACGCACATGTCGGGCAGGATTGGCAGAAGTGATGGATTGCGTTACGTTATTTAGGCCAACAGAAGCGCGCGCGGATCGCCGATTCAGTCTTGTGCTGGCCACAGTGACCTTACTCGGAATGGAGGGCGCCTAGCACGGCTTCAATGAAACACCCTGGCACTACAGGGCGTAGATGTTGGTTGTGGGGGTGACGCCAGAATAAGACATCATTTTCGATGATAAGATTAAGCCACTGGTTCAGTAGGAGGCGGGCATTCGCACTACATCCTCTCATGTCGCGCTCGGCCGGTTTTTGTAGCCCTTGCGATGTTTGACGGTACACAACTGCAGTATCTGTGTCGCTACCTTGAGATGTCGACAACGTATGATGGCTAGGCTCAGACATGAAAATAGCATTTACACTCGGGTCGGGGGCTCAGTTATCGGTCGGTGAACTAGTAAGCGTGCGAGAGAAGGCATCGGCATTACCATGGTTACGTCTCGGGCGGAACTGGCATTTGAAGTCGAAATCCTGCAGGAATTCCTGCCATCGTGCGACTTGATTCTCGGGGTCTTTGATGGACGCAAGCCATTCTAGGGCACGGTGGTCTGTACGAAGGACAAAGTGTTGCCCAACGGACCAACGGACCAAACCTGAACCGAACCCTGTTTCCTTGTTTTAATCATCGTTTTACTGTGACCAGTCCTTTTTCCCTAGAACAGGGATATGATGGGACCAGGAGAACACACACGTGACGACCTGAAGTTCCGATAAGTCCGACCCTAGATCCCTTCCGACCCTCTCGCTTACCGTTTACCGTATCTCCTTTACCGTTCCCGTTCCCGTTACCGTTCCCATTGCCGATACCCTTCCTTGTACCAATACATAATACCTATATTTATCCACGTCTCCCCCTTTTATTAAGTTATGAGTACTAACTCTAACTCGCTCGCATCAGCGTTGGATGAGATCGATGGACCTCTCGGTAGTGTATTCGACGAGACGCTATTTGTCGAACGAAGGCTGGGAGTACCGATAACCTCTGGTCCCCACCGATTGGACGCATTCGACTCGGCCGTTATATTGGTGGCAGTGGTGGGATTGAGTGGCGCACAGACCTACCCCCTCCGAGTACCAACTGCACCAGCACTGACGACAGTGCTGCAACTCGAAGGGAGGCTTTGTAACCACCCAAGAAACTGAAAAATTGTTTTATTACAGCAAGGTCGTCACTTTTGGCGCGGACCCAGGATGGAGATGCGGTGATCGGGTGTCAGTGAAGAAACCAGTGACCTTTCCACTCACAGCCGCTGACCTTCTTTCCGCCGCCATCATCGTCAATCGTATCGCAGTGCCACACACAATGTCAGCACTCCCGTCTTGCCCCTGCAATCACCCACAGCACTGTATTCCCCACCGGTAACTGATCAGACATAAGAGAACACACTCCACTCCAGATGGGGGTTGTATCTGTGTAAGGCCATTCCCTTTCCCCATATTATTTTCTTAATCTGTGCGTTTTCTTTATCTCTAGTAGATTTCTCCCCATATATTCAAGTTTCCTTCTACTCCGGCCTTGATATTTGTGTGCTTGATTGATGCTTATCAATCCAATTCCGAATTTCCGCTGCAAAACCATCTTCGTGTTTTTTATTCCTAAGGTGTGTGCCAACCTCGACATCCCCGGCCCGCTACAGTCCTCAGCTGATTTTTTCGCCTTCAAACTGACCGCGGCTAAATCCACCTCAATTAAAGGAAATGACAGTTTTTCCAGACCCCAAGTATTTTTACTATAAAACCGTAACACTTACAATGTAAAGTTATTTTATTTAATGTTTTTCTACTATTGTATCTTTAAAGTCAACTTTTTTCACCTAAAACAAACTCCTTTTTACGCACACTATTGACCTCGCAAAAAACCTAATCAAATACAATATTCACCGCGAAAGAAGGGGTTTGGGTTAAGTTTTTTCCTGCCCTCCGGGGTTTTTGACGGTGCCAAAGATGTGCTTTGCAAATAAACCTTATTATTAAGTAACCATGGTTTGAAGATATCAGTTGCACGGTTAGACTCACTTAAACCTTTGTGATATTGGTGATATTCCGACGTGATATGAACACTCAACCTATGATATGGCCGAGCTCAATCATTGTCAGCTCACCCTCGCCTTCAACTGAATTTCTGCTTTGTCATCTGATGTGACCGCAATATGGAGACTTTCTGCATCGAAACGCTGTCGTGAAGCGAGGTCAAGATCTTCAACCACTCACAATCTCTGATTTTGCCTGCCTTCCTTGCGTAATTGCTGAATTCACGACCTGTCCCAACGCAAAACCGTGCGTATTTGGCGATTTATGAACCTGTCCCTACGTATTTGTTGATTGGCATTCGTTACTTACTGCCGATAGCCCATTCAGCCCAATCCATGTTTACTTCCCAATCGAACAGAGATGTCCCTGGCAGAGTACCAACAACCCCAGACGTTCTCAACAGATGATACTACTTCCACCGCCAATGGTACCCTTTGTTTAAACTCATACTGATACGGCATACTGATATGCTGTTGACGTTTACCGGACCAGCGGCTTTCTTCAGTCACCCCTGCATCCTTGCTCATTCCAGCCACAGGCGCCCACGGTGTTCTGCAACCTCACTTTGGTACGTATCTCTCTCACCTAACTGAACTATTCTTCCTCCACTCGGATTCTTTCAGTTTCCTCGTAACGGTCTCCCGGGGGAGTACTCTGGTGACTCACTCCACATAGGCGAGCATGTCCGAAGCTCATCGCTGCTAACGCGTACGTCTGCACTTAAAGGCGCCTTCCGCAACAGCCAATCAGGTCCCGCAAAAGCTAGCCTCTCTCAGTGGCGAATAGGACGCATGCAAGCCTTGGTCAATGCAGTCTTTCCAGCCAATAACCTTTGAGGCAACTAGACAATGCACGTTCTCGTTGCTGCTGCTGCTGAAACCCGCAATTGGGATTCTGTCGATCTCCTGAGCGTACGTGCTCTCCCGAGTCAATCTATTCTCCTCTCCTTGTGTACACAATACATTCTTCCTACTACTCTGGCCTTTAAAGACTTCTCTTCTGCACTAAGTAACCATGGTTTGAAGATCGCAGTCGCACGGTTAGACTCACTTAATCCCCTGCAATAGGGTGAAATGCTTTGTTATCCGAAAATGAAGCCTTATTAACTCGGATGGTTTCTAGTTCGTTCTCTAACCTGTGGGAGGATGCTATTTTGTCAACACTACCAACCCGGTTCGTGGACAGGTATTTGTCCAAAACACCAAAGCTTACGTGATTTCTAGTGCGTGCACATACCTCATATGGAAGACCATCGGGAAAATGTATATACAAAGAACTTGAAGATGGTTATAGCTGTAAGATTTATTAGCACCAGAAATTTCGGGAGAGCTCCGCAGTTACAACTACTCACTGCATTAAGGTCCACGAATGAGAAAAACACGAAATTTAATATGTACAGAAAGGTCATAGGTCCTCCGCAGATAGAGCAGGAAGGTTAAAACAAAATTGGAGGGGAAAAACAGGGAAGTGAGTTGTGGGGAATATTGGGCTGGGGAATGTGCAAAGCTGGGGGCCTGTGGTTACCAAGGTAAGGCAAGGTTAGCCACATGCTCCAACTGTTTGCAGAGTTCCAGTTTAAAGTGTCTAATATAAGCAGCTTCTAGGTAACACAAGATTCGAGATGTTCGTGCTCGAAAAAGAACTCGGAAAGAAGTAATAGGATCTACCGAATGACCCATGTCCAACAGGTGTTCAGTGATAGAGGAACGAAGAGAACGGTTTTCTTGCTTCAATAACCAGGTAGGTAGATGTTCCTTGGCTCTGGTTGCCAATTGTCTTTGCATACGCCCTATGTACTAGCATCCACAAGTGCATATGAACGCAATTAGAGGTGGCGTACAAATGTAAGGCATCCTTGACGCAAGGAGTCGGAATGGGCTTTGTTGGAGAGCAAAATATGAGTTCTGCTGCGTAATAGGTTCTTTCTATGGTCTTCAACAAGTGCTTCTTGATAGTGTTTAGGACGTTATCCCCCTTGAAGGGCAAGGATATAAATACTGGCTTCTAATTGGCTAATTGGTCACTCATTTTCGGTCGTTGAGGTTTACCATATTTGTCTATAAACTGAGGTGGATATCCACGCTTCAGTAAAGTAGCTTTAAAGCAACCTAATTCTACGTTCGAAAGTATTCACAGAACAGATTTTTCTTGTCTTCTGGAAAAGGTTACATACCAGGTTACGTTTCCATTGAATGGGAAAAAAACTTAGAAAATGTAAGTACTGACCTCTCCAGGTGTTCTTGTGGAAGACTCTCCATGAAATGGAGCCATCTGTTTATCTTGACAAGTGGACGTCAAGGAAGGAAATTTGGTTATCACGTTCAAGTTCCATAGTAAATTTTACCGTTGGATTTATCTTCTTCATAGTGAACAGCCATTTTTCAGCTTCTTTCAGGTTCTCCGTGATCGTAAAACATCGTCTACATATCGTCTGTAGATTGTTGTGTGGTTCAATTCTGCGAGTACTTTACCTTCCAGATGGCCCATAAATATGTCTGAGAAGGTTGGTCTGAGTGGACTACCCATTGCGACTACCCAAGCCCCACTGTATGCTACTTCGTCTTTCCCAATCGGCCACGGCAGAGGAGGTAACAAAACCACTTTTTATGAGCTTGCAGAGTTGTTCCATCTTCAGACACTCAAACCACGTGACCCGATAAAAAACAGAATTTTGATTGGTCGGTGGAGAGCTAAGTACAGTGCCTCTACGCAGAGCACATAACCCATGTATTTAAGACCAGAGATCACGCGCACAAAATTAAGATCAAGAACAATCCCTGCGTTTCTGACTCGCAACACTTGTCATTGAATGCTCAGGTACGGAAAAGGGACCTTAATCAATGCACGGGTTTGGCATAAACGGCCTCCCACGGAGCATGCAATCATGTTGCACTGTTGAGCGCGCGCGCAGAACACGCCATACCCGTGCACCTCTTCAGGTCACTGAGCTAGTCCATCTTTCCCCCCTTTCTTGTAGCCCGTCTCAGTGCAACCTGAGGACGCGCCCACAGGTGATCAAAAGTGTGCATGCGTGTGTTAACATAGTGCCTACAAGCTGTCGCATACGAACGTTGTTCGCCCCGACATGCCCAAGGTGCATGTTTGTTGCCATGACAACGAGGCCCCGAGCACTCAACCCTACACCATGCGGTCTCAGATTGCACCAGCAGAGAATGCCATTTTGTCTGGGTCGTCCTGTTTTGCCTTCGCTTTCTCCCTCAAACAACTACAAAAGTGCACTCTAGTTTTTCCAGTAGATCCCCTAAGAGGTGGGTCTACCTCGGTGCTTTTTTTCTGATAGCTACTGATCAATGAGTGTGGCTAGGATGACCATAAAGCGATTGTTCGACATAATCGGAAGCAGGCATCAATTCTTCCTTTTGTTACTAGTTCGTGCTCTGCTCCAGGCCGTGGATCATGTAAAGTTATTCTTTAGGTTTTTCCTTTCAAAACTAAAGCAGTTTGGGGTAACAATCTTTTACGGGACAAACAACCCCAGAATTCTGTAATACGAGGCCGGAGGTAATAGGGGGTTATGTGGGTGCAGCATTACGGGGGCGCAGGAGCGAATATAACGGAAAAATATCTCATAAAAGCAGGAAAAAGGAAAAGAAAATTATTACAACAGCTACTAGATAGCAACGAAAAGCGCGCGATAATTTGAAAACGAATTAAGAAAATAAAGAATACGCTAAATTGATTAAGTTAAATAAATAAACAAAATAATGCATAAAAATTGTTTACCACCAGCATTTTTCCCGTATTACAGAATTCTGGTCCTTTGGTTTCCGTGGTGTTACATATAATAGACTGTTACCCAGTTTGGTTTACCTCTTATCAGTCCACCGTCAAACACGTAAATCAGAGAAACTGGATTTGTGCCCCGGAACCGATTTGTACTGCTCCTGAAATTTCGAAGAATGTGGTCGTCTCTCTACTCTCAAAGTGACGGCTAATAAACCAGAAATGGCCCTTCCAGTCCCCTTTGTCTTTGCCGAAAATCCGATCTTACGTCAAAATACGTCACGTCGTGACCTGATCGAAAAAAGTTCAGGCTAAGAAGGTTAACCCCAACAGCTACTATCTTCCAGGCCCATGGTTCCTTTAGGTGAGGAGAGAAGACGGTGGGAAAGCCGGATTGTTAGGAATACTGCATTCTGCAGAAGGATAGGAGAATAGTTGGAAGGAGTTTTGACTCTCGGATGAACGCAGTCCAGCTGCCAGGGCGTCAATGCCGCAGCGACGAGGGCATCAGGAATCGCCGCAGTGTCGGTTCATGCTTTTTTTATGGTGGCCAATGGCGCGGCTGATGTCTAGACTAGCGTGGGCGCGTGACCTTGAGATAGGCGAAGGCCGGCGTCGATCAAGAACAATAAGTGCCTAGCCCCAGGAGGCAGTGGGCGCGCAGGCAGGCTAAAGGCGCCATGCGTCAGCGGCTGATCTTGGGTTCCAAGTGGCTGCTAGCGTCCACTACAACCTTGCACATGTTAGTCCACGAAGAGTTAGTATGGCTCCTTATTCATCACACTGATGTACCTGGTGGGGTCCATCCGGCTTCATGCTATTAATATCCCGTTGCTCAATTTTTAGAGCGTTGAACTTCTAACCAAAAGATCATGGATTCAAGCCTCAGGTGCCACAACACACGGGATTAGGCATGGCTGCCTGATGACGGCTAATAAGCCAGAAATGGCAACTCCGGTCCCCCTTGTCTTCGCCGCCAATGCTATCTGCCTAAGACTACTAGCTGCTACGGCTGCTGTCAAGGCCCGAAAAATGAGGTCCAGGGCAGAGCGGTACAAGTGAGTTGCTTTAACAGTCGGGGAATATTCATCAACGAGCTCCACTACTGTCGATACGGAACTGAAATAAGAATCCCCCTCCCAGCAATAAAGGTGGTTTTGTGCTAAATTCCAGAAGGTGTACATGTTCCCACGATCTAACACTAAACCAAAACCTTACTTAATTTTAACCTCCTGATGTTCTTGAAAGTTAGCACAAGGTCACCTTCATTATGAGGGCATCCTATCCTCTTGTCTAATTTCCTTTGCTGGGCTATGTCAACTGCCTTTCAATAAAATGGAAGCAGCTGTCCTATTAAACTTGGTTTTTCAAGAAGGGCTTGATTTTATAGTTGCTAAGTCTGGGGGAGCAAGCAGATATTGACTGCCTGGTGTACTATTATTTTTACTACTTTGAAGCAATACCGTGCAATTATTCACGCATGAAAGTAGTGCACTTCGGGTTTAGACGTTCCTTTGAATTTTGACTGACGCTGACTTCCCTGCTTGTGTCTCCCAACCACGCTGCGTCTGCTCTATACGCAGTTGAAAGCGCTCGTCTACTACTTCTGCGCCAGCATCGATGACTCAGCCCGCCTCGGCGCAGGCAGGCTTGGTCGATCAACGCTGACCTTCACGCGCACGCCAACCAATCAGAGGTCACCACATTTTAGTTGCAGTAAGCGAGGACAGCTGCTAGAAGGTTGCGCCAGGACGCTTCCATGTGAGGTCTCTGCTACACGAGAGTTCGTCCTTGAACGGCTGCCCTGCAATTTTGAACGTTTTATTTTTGCTCCAGCATATGCAGCTCGCAATCGTTTCTCGAAGCTACATTTGGTGAGACGCTGTTGTTGGAACTAGACTACCTGTTTCGCTCAGATTGAAAAGCAGTGGTGTGAGTTTTAAATGTTCCAGTCAAGGATACCATTAACAAGTCGATAACAATGTGGACTACCAGAGATCCGCTTCATCATAATGGTGTTGAGAGGGACATTCTTTTGGTCAGTAATAAAGGCTAATTTCGTCGGTAAGCTTGTAAGGCTGATAAGAAAAGTGTTTTAATTTTTTTAAATCCTGCAGTTTAAAAAACCCTCAGACATGGCAGCGGAAATGATGGACTACGCGAAGTAGGATAAGCTATTTGTATTACGGTTCAACCGGAATCTACAAACGGATTATGCTATCAGGCCATTGCTGGAGCACTGTTTTTTCCTCCTTCCGTCGGTTTATTTGTGTGTTTTTAAATTGTTGTATCCACGCCAGCGGAAATGTATTCAGTCTAAACTTCTGTATCAGATACAGCAGCTCTCCTGTGTAAGTTTAGCTCTCAAGGTAACACATGCAAACGACATCAAATGATCCTGGCTTAACTGAACTGCCAAACAGGATTGTTACTGCCATCACCTAATCGCACATGTGTTCTTGTAGTGTAAATTACAAAAAATATATTTCTATGACGACATTGAGAGACTGCATGAATCATACAACTAACTCCAAAACATCCACAGCGAGTAGTAAGGGTGCAAAAAATCAAACCCGAAAAAAAATCATATAAACATATATCGTGGCACAAGGACATGGTGCATAAATTATGCGAATACATACAAAAATTAATCAGTTTGCAACTATAGACAAACTGATGAATTGAAATGTTAGTATTCGAAGCAATTTTATAACAGGAACAGGACTTTTAAAATTGCGATAAAATTAATATTTGTAAATTTATTATATTCCCCCACTCCCCAGATACTGCACTAAAAAGAAGAAGTGCAGACGTTGTTGAATTTAAAGCATTCAAACGTAACCTTCTCAAAAATCAAAGGCAAACAATTAATAATGGAAGGCTTGTAATATGCAATACGATACAACAAATGCATACCGATAACTTTGTATTATTTGATCAATTAAGATAAACTCAAGAAGATGAGCCACTCGAAGTTATTAAATTGCTGTCTTTTGAGGTATGAAAACGGATCAAATTAAAAACAGCGTGGCCGATCTCAAAAGAAAAAATTTTGGGAAATTTAGTCGAACTCAAATTGCCTCTTCCTATAGTACTATCCCGGGACCGAAGCAGTAAGATTGTTTATTTACAATGAAATTTGAATCATAGAACTCATAGAAGTTGTATGAATACGAATTATCAAGTGTGTATGTCGCGTGTTACTCTCGCTCGAAAAGCGAGATCCCACAACAAATATTTTCATAAAATAAGAGAAGGGTTGCAGAGGTTTTTCTCTAGGAAACTCATTATTAGTTCATGAAAACTTCATGTATCAATTAGAGAGATGAAACAGTAAGTCACAGTTTGCACTAGATCGACGATAAAAATAATAGGGCTAAAGATAGGAACCTAACTTAAAAGCCGAACCGGTCACGGATGTAGTGCGCAACGGTAGACAAGCACATGGAATTTAAACTAATACATGCGTTTCGGATAATGGGGCCAGATATCTTAAAAGCAATTTAATATAATAGCAAAATACACCGTTTAAAAGTCTAAGTTTTAATGGGAACGGGGTTGCTCCTTACCTGTAACTGGTGCCTCAATCTCCAGACCGTTCCTGTCCTCGCGTAATAGTGCAGCACGATCGTTGATTATCTTTAATCCTGCATCATCCGTCAAGCGACCTTACAAAATAAAGTGCTATTTCAAAATCTCGAGGTTAGGTTTTCCTTGCGATTCAAACATGTCGGAAATTTTGAGCCTATGTGTGGGGGATATGGAACAGCTTCAATAAAATAATGCTATTGAATATTGGAATGAATTTACATTTTACCGCCCTTTCAAACGTCAAGTCAGGTCAGGTCAGGTTTTTATTGAGGGAAATATAGGTAAATACCTTTGAAATCCCTATCGGTACAGTTTTTTCAATGCATTTGATCTGCAGAACATTTCAGAACAGTGGATTTCCTCGAACACCTATTTGGCTGAGTTTGTGCAGAATTCGTTGATGTGGGACGCTATCAAAAGCCTTCTTGAAGTCGATGTTGATTACATGCAGCGGATTTCCTCCATCAACTGCCCGACTCCAGCGTTCCAAACAATGGAGCAGGTTCGTCACGCAGGACCTGCCTCTGCGGAACACATGCTGTGCATCCGATAGAAGGTTATGCTGCTCTAAGAAACGCATCAGCTCTCGTTTTACTACTTTTTCCATAATCTTGCAACAGATCGAAGTGAGGCTGATTGGTCTTTAACTGTTTGCAGAAACCTTTCTGCCGCCTTTATGCAACGGTGTGATCCGTGCGGATTTCCAATTGGCGGGTAAACAACCTGCGTTAAACGAGGTACTGAAAAGCATAGAAAGCGGTTTGGCTAGCTCCCCAGCAAGTTCTTTCAGTAATTTAGGCGGGATATCATCGGGACCGGATGATTTCGAGTCGTTTAGTTCCATTAACACCTGAAGAACGGTTGCTTCAGCGAAGGCCACATTTTCAATCTTTGGACCGTCATCTAAGCCATAGTTTGGAGGGATGAATCCGATTTCAGTCGTAAAGTTCGATTTGAAAATTTGTGAAAGATGCTCAGCTTTTGCTCCATCCTCACTCATTTCTGTTCCATCGCTTGCCTTCAGAAGGGGAACTGGGTCCCGTTTTCTAGTGGTCTTTCTTAAGTAGCCATAAAATAGCTTCGGATTTTTAACTGCCCTATTTAGTCAATCTTTTTCAAAGTCTTTGCACGCTTTGAAAATAAGTCACTTCACGAGGTTCCTCTGCGTTTTGTATGCATTTAGGGAAACCGGATTTCTGTATGCTCTATACTTTCTTAACAATCTCCCCTTTTTATTTATTTATTTCTTTAGCGGTTGAGTCAGCCACTGAGGTTTGTTGTTTAGCTTCTTCCGTGTAATCGGACAGTGGTTTCTCAGAAGAGTATGCAATAACTCACTGAACCATCCCCAATCATCAGCTATATTGCCAGAAAAAACAAATTCCCAATGTATGTTGTTTATTTCGGCCTTCATTTGATCAAAGTCACCATGCCAAATATTCCTTCTAACCTTGGTGGGTTGTTCGGGTACCAAAAATATAGAATAGTCCCAATTTAGTACGATGTGATCACTTTTTCCTAGAGGAGGTAGAGATTGCACCTCGTCGATGATGTCCAGCGATTTCGTAAGTACCAGGTCTAGGCAGTTTGATTGCTGCCCCTCACGCACCCTGGTGGGAAATAGAACGTGTTGACTGAGAGATGCATTAAGTGTCAGAGCTAGTAAAAGCCAGTCGAATGCTTGCTCTGGGCCTCGTGCGTATGTTGAACCCCAATCGATAAGCGGGGCATTTAAGTCTCCCATAATCAAGACGTCGGGCCGAGCAGCTAATCTCGCTAACTCTTCTAGTAGACCAGTGTCAGCCTCATGATCATGTCTAGGCGGACGGTACACGGTCAGAACTTCCAGGCTGGGTGATTCCGGTACCTTTATAGTAAGCCAGATGGCCTCGGTGCTGCAATGAAACCGCTCTGTTTTTTCCGAGGCTAGCAGTCCATGTTTGACGTAAGTTATAATTCCTCTTCCTTGGCGCCCTCTTCTATCTCTCCGGAACAGGTTAAAGCCAGGTAGTGCCACTTCGCGGTCATCTACGTTTTCAGACAGCCAGATTTCTGTCAGAGAGATAATTTCGGGAGAAATGTCATATATCTGCACTTTTAGTTCATCTTTCTTGGACAACAGACTGTGTGCGTTGGTGTAGAAGAATTTAAGCGACATATTTTTGACGAATTTTGCCTCGGTGGAATTTGAACTTCGTTTGACCTCGGCTGTGTAAGCCACGCTCAGGCCATTGTTAGAAGTATTATCGGTTGGTTCAAGAACCTCATATTCCTGTGAATAATCTTCCCGTTCGAGATTTCCAGGCTGGTCTTGACATTTTTTCTTCTCAAAAGTAATTCTGCCGCAAGTTCCCGACGTTTGAGCCGTTCCGCTAGAGAGTACTCCGGCTGAAAAAAACTTCTTCGTGTGACTGACGAAGGCTGGTATTTTTTGATAAGATCAGTTTAACGTGTTCGTCATTTTGCATCACAATTTTTAGAGGTCGTGGTCGCGGCGTACCTGTGGCCTCGTCAGGTTTTTTTCCGATCCGAAATGATTTCAGAACTGGAAATTCCAAACCTGGCTCGAACAGATCGTTTAGAACACGGTTGAAGGATGCCATGTCCTCCGCGTTATGGTCTGAACTGACTGAAGTGCATTCTTCTAGGCCCTGGACAATAATACAGTGCTTTCGTCCCTGTGGGTGTTGGAAAACGTTTTCTACAGTGTTTGTCATATTGGCCTCTGTGTGACTCGAGCTCGGGATGGCCGATGTAAATGGTTCCGCAGCATGGGCCTCATTTCTGGTGCCAAACCCTTTGTTGTTGCATGTCATTTCGGTGTTGGACACGGTCTCTAAGTTGGCCTCAGAATCAGTGTCTGCGATCTGGGAGCTTGGGCTGGCAGTGGGCCTCGAGCTCGGACTGGCTGGAGTCAATATTTCGCCAGTATTGACTTTGCTGTTTTCGCTAGGGGTGCTCGCGAGGTCAGGCACGGCAGCTTTAGGCACCTTCACGCTAGGCGTTGGCACAGTCTTCCAATTTTTTATGAGAGTTTTAGTTTTTGGTGGTGGCCCAGCCGTCGCTTTGTTTTCCACAGCGGATGTTTGAATTAGCCTCCACTGTGGCTTCATGATCAACTATGGGGTCTGTACTTTACGTATAAGTACACTCGTAGGTTTCTCAGGGTGTTCTACGCGTAAGCTCGGCACCTGTCAGGATTTCTGTTGACACGTGGGTCTGCTGGATAAAATCTCTCATGCCTTTCATTTCTTCCTCGAGTTTTTTCTTTGAAACAATGGTCTGCAGCACAAACTCCTGCATATTTTTTACCGCGTCGACAAGTTTATCAAACTTTGAGGCTAGCACATCAAATCCGTCGCAATAGTCTTCTACTTGCGTCGTTCGCACCCAATCGGTAAGACTTTTGGATCTTATCTCACACCGTGCGTCAGTGGCGTAATGGTTGGAGACGCGGCCTCGTGAAGAAGCGGTTTCGAGTTCGAGCCTACCTCGCGTCAAATTTTGCATTTGGCTTCTGGTCTGCATAACTGCGTACAACAATCGTATTTTCAACACAAAAGTTTAAGATATGCAGTTTTTGTCTTATAAACGAGATAGAAAGCCTAAGGTTTCGCTTTACTGATACAATAATCCTTTAGGAGTCGAATCTTTTTACTGAAGACGATTATGATTAGAATTTAAGCAGCAGAGCTTTGACTGACTACTAGGTAAATGTCTAAACTTGTAAACTTAGTTCAGGGTTGATAAAAACAGGCGTAGCAACCAAACTAGTTTAGTTTCTAAGTGTGTAGTAGGTAATTTTAATACTGGTATCAACAAATGTGATATAATATAATGGAGCGACTCAGCCTTTGTCGTTTACTCCGTGGATACTCCTCAGAAATCCTGACGAGATTGATTTGGACAGGTAGACTGTGTAATCCAAGCCAATAATTCCAGCAGGATGCTCGATTTGGAGAAATTTCCTGGTCAAACAGTGAGAGTATGGCAGGGAATTTGATGGAGGGTCGTTGCAAAACAGTGCGTTTTTTGATCCAATTTTGGTCTTTCGACAATTTATTTCAGCGTAAAACTTGAATTTATTTTGCCTTCGTTTTGTGCGACAATTCAAACCGCGCGGGTTCAGTTCAGGGAGAAAGCGCATTCTTTGATGCATTCGATTTCATTTCAAAAAATATAAAAAATAAAAGCTTAAACTGATATTTCAAACGAAAATTGTAAATAATCCGGTCAAACAATTCAGGGCAAGCAGCTATCGATATTGTAGCGCATGAGCATGTAGGTTCCTCCGTCGGGATGGTTTCATCCTGAATAACAGCTATATTTACTTCTTCAGCTTTAGGCACCAGCTTCTGTACGTCCTCGATCACACTAGAATCGTCATAAATCATTGCAGGTGATCACAATGTAATAATCGGAGGTAGGTATAGTGGATTAAGGTTTATTTTAGTACATATATTAATGATAATAATAGTATGTTTATTATGCCAGTTTACAGGCAATTGTAAAGAGTTTGTAATGCACCTCTTGGGCGCCTTCCAAACCCTTGAAGACCGGAAAAAAACCTTAAACAAACTACCTATGTTGCAGTCAATATTGGTTTTGTTTCAGGTTTTGTGTTTTGTCAATACTGAACGAGATAGGGAGTTTGTTTCAAGTGAAAAAACCTGACTTTAAAGGTATTATGCAAACGGTATATATGTACAGTTATCAGCTGAGTTGACCCATCAGCAGGAGAAATGTTGCATATCGTTTAAGGACATTAGTTCGAGACGGAGAGTGTTGGCAAAAGAACACAATGTTCTCAGTCTTCCTCCAATGGTTGCCGGCAAAAGTTGCACACTATCGGCTGAAGGGTTAGCAGACTGCGGGCTGCTGCTTCAGCAGCATTATCTTCAGCACGAAGCCTGGCGGAGTTCAAAGTCCACGAACGCCATCAGAGTGAAAGAGATCACAGTCAATATTTCCCTTCGCTCCTCCTAGGACAATTTTACATCGATATCCCCCATCAATTACGATCTAGGACATTGTGGCTGCAACCGTTCGCATACAATTTTTTTTCTGCGCCTGGGCAATTACTTTTCTTGCTTAGACGATCTTTTGAAGTCGGAATTTAAGAAGATTTTGTTTTCCAACTAATTCTACCGAGAAGCAACCTCTTTAAACCAGCAAATTTGCGGCCTAGTAAAAGAAATCGTCAAGATCAGAATATTTTCGAGACCTTCAAAGGCTAAGTCGTTTCCCAATATTAAATACACTTTTTAAAATAAATTTAAAGTGCTAATTAAAAAAATAGCTAACATATTTGTTAAGTTCCCTCTGATTATTTGTCGTAAATCATAATCTGAAAATCATATCAACTGTTCTTTTTTCTGAACGTAATAATTACTACAGTTTATAGCGCAATTTTAAGAGATTTTAACAACCAGCTGCGGTAAAATCATATAGGCTGACTTTTTCTAAATCATGTCACATTTAAAGCAGATTTTTATCAAAATTATGAGAACGAAAATTATAGCTCATCGTAAGATATCTGCTCCCAGACCCAAGTGGTGCCTGACCACGCCTATAAGTCAATGCCTTGATATCAGCATGCAGCCTCTTGTCAAGGCTAAGCAAATTGATTTATCTGCATTATAGAACTGTTATGACTTCATGATGAAGTTTGGTTCTCTTTTTTGTCAATACTAGGCAATCATTTTGATGGTAAGTTATCAGATGTGCCCTCGCAAGATTGTAAAAAGTTAGACTGCCTAGTCTAACTACTAAATTGCAGAAGCCAAACGCCTCCAATCGCGTAGCAAAAACCCGCCCATCCTAGTTAAATTGTTTTCACCGATCGAGGTGGACTCAATCTTTGCTCAACGAGGTCGCATTTTCCGATAATTAGAAATGACTAAAAGTTTCCTCTGTCGAGATCTTACACCAATGAAGCGAAGAAATACGGCTCTCCAGTCCAATAGACCAATGACTTCTCAGCCTACTATTCCTAAATCTGTTAAATGTCCCGATAGGTTAAATGCACTCGCTAATCCTCCCCCCGTATACCTGGCCATACACCCACTAACGTCAGTGCACCCGTTATCCCTGCCTCCCAGAAGTCTATTCATAGTCCCATAACCGCCAGTACACCCGCTATCCCTACCTCCCGAATGTCTAGTAATAGGTTAATAAACATCAGTGCACCAGTTAGCCCATCCCTCTTGATGTCGGGATCGTCAAAGCCTACCGCTCTGTCATCTACTACGATAAATACTAGTCTAAATACATAGGCTGTCCAACTATTGATAAATTCCGCTGCCTCTAACTCGGCAACAAGTTTATTAAGAATGTCGCAAACACCGTCGAAAGCGTTTGGGCCGAGCGCTTCCCCACCACAACCTAGCTCCCCTTTTGACCGTGGGAGTCATATTATTCCCGCGTATAATGCGTTATTCAACACGCCGGGCCTGAACCAAGAAACATTTAATTTGCACGGCAGTTACCCTAACTGGTATAGTTTTAAATCTAATCGGAGTTTCCGTACAGGACATTAACTGATTAGGACCACTAGTCGTTACGTGAGCGGCCCCAACACTAATTATATGTCACCGTTCCCCTATTATCAGTTCCTTTACCCATCCTCTACCACCTAAATCTGCTAACTTCTACATGTCTTCTCGCATCCCCCCATTCCTCCCAAACGCCCCAGAAGCTTATTTTGGTTTACCCTCTCCTCATTTTTCCCGGCCAGAAAGCGAGTCCCCTAGATATCTCAGACCTTAGCAGCCATCCATTATTGGCTACCCGTATGCTAACAGCTCCATACCCGTCAGTACTTATTCCACAAATAATAACGGCCTACAGTTTGCCTACGCACCCTAAAATTCTTTTTTATGAATAACGATAGCCATAGTCCTGTCACTCGAAACACACTAGATGGCATAGTGCTAAATGCCAAGTCCATTATAAATAAAATGGCTCAAATTC
Organism: Ligula intestinalis; assembly: GCA_036362985.1. Classification (NCBI taxonomy): domain Eukaryota; kingdom Metazoa; phylum Platyhelminthes; class Cestoda; order Diphyllobothriidea; family Diphyllobothriidae; genus Ligula; species Ligula intestinalis. The sequence goes on from JAYGXS010000054.1 coordinate 39,394, forward strand.
GAGCAATCGCTTTCGAGATGATGCCGGATGTTATATGCATAAGAGAATCTTGGACCCATCCAATCATTTCTGACTCCTCCCTTATCATAGACGAGTATGATTTCTATCGTCACGATCGCATTAATAAGCGTGGTGGTGGTTGTCTTCTCTATATTAGAACATCATTTAGGCACTTTCCGTTTTATCTAAATAGCAAGTCCTTCTCTGGAAATTACTATTTTGCTTCTATTATCCTGTCGCCCCGGCAAAAGGCGATTATCGGATGTGTGTATTATCCTCCTAACTCTTCATCTGAAGAAGATGCAAATTTGTGTGAAATATTCAAATTTATTTCAGAATCCACTTTTGAAGTTGAAATTATTGCTGGAGATTTTTATTTTCCTGAAATCGTCTGCGTTTCAAACTATTGTCAACCTAGATTTCAGCCGTTCCTAGATACCATTAATTTTTCTAACTGGTCTCAACTGGTTAGTGTCCCAACAAGACAGAATCATATCCTAGATCTGATTTTTACAAACGGTATTGCCCCTCTCTTCGTTAATTTTAAGCAGGACATCTTCCAAAGTGATCACACATTAATTCACTGTTGCCTTCCGCTTCCTTCTACGGAAAAGGCTAGTGCTAGTCGTACCTATCATGCGTATGACCTCGCAGATATTAGCTCCATCAACAATTTTCTTGACTCATAAGATTGTCAAAGCCTCTCCTCCATTAACGACGCTGCATATCTTTCTGAACTCATGTCGGTCATTTCTAATAAAATGCTGGAATTTGTGCCCACTAGAATTGCGAAACCCTACACACCAGAATCGACCGTTCCTCATTTTTTTATAATAATAATATAATAATTTGTATATTTAAGGCCCAAGGGGCCCTGTCGTTACAAACTTAGTGCTATCGTGAAAATAAAAATAATAACGATAAACAGTGAACTCTTATACAATTATTGTCATCGACAGTAAAAAAAAACTCCTAGATCGGTGGATGAGTTCAGCGGCCCACCGAGTTCAAAAAAAGTTTAGGAGAAAAAACTGCCTTTATAGGTAAAAGGATTTGATGTGGTTAGTTTGGGACCTGATGTTGAGGGTTCGGGACGTTTATGGTCATGGGAAAAAATAATATATCGTTAAGAAGGGGTCATCCGGAAGGCAGGAGAAGGCATTAGAAGTCAAGGCAACATCATCGAGTTGCGACCCACCAGATTCCAGAGCCAATCTCGAAGACCACAGCGAAGGTTGCAAAAACGGAGAAGAATTCGCAGCCCTTGGAAGTGATGCTTGACTCTGCAGAGGGAAATGCAAACATATTTAGAAGCCATTCTAGTATCCTGAGAAGAGCTTCAAATGCCAGGAGGACCCTTTTCAAAATCCACAACTTGCGTGTTTGGAAAGGAAACAGACAGTAACGACTTTATTTCCTCTAAATTTAAATGCTTATATAATTTGCCTTTAAAAATCGACAGTGTAGAAGACAGTCTAATATCGAGAGGAAGGTTGTTCCAAAAAAAGCATATTTGGAGGTAAAAAAGCGAGAACGGTTAGATGTGGAGCTACGGGGTGGTAAAATTATCATGGAAGAGTTACGAGTGGCGTAAGGTCGGTCAACTGGAAGGAGAGCGTTAATTTGTGGGAGATTAGGACTATTGTTAACGCGAAACAGAAAGCATAGACCAGCTTCGAGTCTTCTTATCCAAAGAAATTTCATGTTTGCTAATTGACATCTATCTGTATAACACATACCAGACCCAGAAACAGAAAATATTTTACGAGTGAAAACTCGCTGAACCTTTTCAATCTTACTACGGTCATGCTGGGTCATGAGGCCAAAAAGCGGGCAGCAGTATTCTAGTATAGGAAGAAAAACATGCGGTATAGTTTTAACTTCATTTCTGGAAGGAAAAATTTATGCGATATACATTCACATATCTGTGCGGCCTTGGCAGAAATTCGATCTGCATGAGGTGATAATGCAAGCTTATTCGTGTAAGTAAGACCCAAATCCTTTATCGTAGATCTTTCTAACAGTGGACTTTTTTGGAAGATAATGGGTCCAGGAAGCCTTGCGGGACCAAAACTCAAGAAACTAAATTTTGATGAAGAAAACTCCATCTGCCATGTAGCGCTCCAACTTGAGAGAGTACGCAAGTCTGCGTTAACTTTATCAACACAAGTACTGGCCGTGTCCTTAGAAAATGAGTAAATACACTTAAGATCATCAGCATCAATGAAATTTTCTGAATTATTTAGCACTGTTGAAATTTCATTGATGTAAAGAAGGAAAAGGAGAGAACCTAAAACCGTGCCTTGTAATACACCACTCGTGATCGGCTGAAGCATCGAGTAGCTGTTGCCTACTGAGACCTTCTGGCTACGGTTAGACAGGTAGGAGGCAATGAAATCGAGGAAGGGAGGCCTCATGACTAGGGCTTCCAGTTTCACTAAAAGGCGCCTATGAGGCACCTTGTCAAAAGCTTTACTAAGGTCAAAGTAAATCACGATCACTGATTGCTGTTCATTACGAAGTGAAGTAACCAGGCAAAGGAATGCCAAGTGGCAGGTTTCGTATGATCTTCCAGGTAGAAATCCATGCTGTGAGGCACTTAATAGTTTATTTTCTACACAAAAATCGAGAATTTGATTAAAAATGATCTTTTCCAGGAGTTTGGCTAGGGCCGGGGTTTTATGAACACCTCGGTAGTTATTTACGTCCGAACGAGATCCTGACTTGAAGACTGGAAGAAAATAGATGTCTTCCATGAGTCAGGAAAGAAACCATTTAGAAGATAAGCTGAGAAAAGATAACTTAGCAATCGGGGAAGCTGAATACTCTCTTGATAAGTGAATTTGGAAGGCCGTCAGTTCCCGAGGAGTGCGAGTTTTTTTAGACGGATAATGTGCTTACGAATTACTTCTATGGAGAAATCTATGGTACTGATAGTATTGACTGAGCATGGCTGAAACGACGGGACCGGTTCACATTCCGTCGTAAGGTGTTTTGCAAAGAACGCATTGAACAGTTCTGCCTTCTCAGACTCATCTTGCACAAAGTTTTATTTTCATTGAGTAAAGGGGGGATTTCGTGACCTCTTTTAGCGAAGGACCGACGGCGGAACAGTTGGGCAATCGATTTTGCAGAGTTTAACTCGCTGAGTGCGCAAGATTTCCTATGTTTGTCGCGTGCAAGTCGAATATTAAACGCTAATTCGAAAATCTCTGCGATTCTAAGGTGCACAGATAATGAACTAGTAGACTGGTCTTTCAACTGTCTTTGCAATTTCTTCAGTCTAGACATAAAAAATGAGAAACGGTGGGGTCCGAAGTATAAGGCTTAACAAATTTGATCGGCACAAATTCCAAAATGCTATTTGAAATTGCCGTCATTAAGTCACCGAGAATTGTTACACTGTTCGTGGAGGAAAGCTCCTGCCAGTCTAGTGAGTCCATTAAGTTGTTAAGTAAATTAATATCAGCTAGGTCAAACGCACGGTAGGTACGAGTGGTGCGAGCCTTTTTCGTAGAAGCAAGCGGAAGGCAACAATGGATCAAAGTATGGTCACTTGGGAAGAGGTTCTGATTGTAGTCAACAAAAAGGGGGGAAATTTCATTCGTGAAAATTAAATAATAATAATAATAAGTTGTATATTTCAGGCCCAGTGGGCCTCATCAATAAACCAAAAATTCGATAACACGAAGTACTAGAAATAATTGGTTTCACAAAGTATCCGTAGTCTATAGCTATAAGACGAGTATAACTGTTTAGAAGCGAATTTGTTAGATTCGACAAAAATGAATATAGCAGTGTTATGCGGAAGGTGAAATTCAAGGGCACACACAGATGAGCCACATCGTTATCTAGAATTCTGACATATGTATTCTGGTACCCACTGCCTCTGTTAGTAAGGGGGAAGGGCTTGGAAGCAAACTCAGTCGAAGCTGAGTGTGGGGCAGAACAATAGGTATTAACGAAACATTACTGGTATAGACGGGTTCCCGGCACTACACTCGGGTTCCCAAACCGATGCGGCATAATGGAACATAGGGAACCCACCAGTTTATGATCGTGATGGGCACCGCTGTATGATATCCAAAAGTCCGTCAAATCTACAAGACCATCGTTGTGGATGTCTGAGATGTGACCAAATATAAGGCCCTGATGATGGTTGATGACCAGCGAAACGAGAGCCATCAAGACTGCGTCCTGATTCCGGCGGAGACGAGTCAGAGGAAGGTAGTTTCAAGAAGGGATCCTAAATTCCCGATGGTCCTTTCTCCGGCTTGTGGAGAAAGCTGCCCGGAAAAGATGAGGAAACCAAAAGGTTAATAGATTCAGTGTTAAGATAAATGTGCAGTCTTCGCTTGAATGCACATAGACTAGTCAACGCCCGAATATCAATCGGCAAATTATTCCAAAGATAGCTATACCTAGAAGCAAAAAATAGAGATCGCTTAGAAGTGGAAGAAGCAGGAGGAGGTATAATCAACGTTGAATTTCTTAGGTTGTAAGGGCGAGTAACGGGAGTAAGGGCAGAAATCTTGGGGAGATTTGAACTATTATTAAGGCGAAACAGGAGAAAAAACCCTGATTCCAGTCTCCTGACCCAAAGAAATTTCAGTTTCGTTATCTCACATCTATCTGAGTATGAAGTATCTGAAAATGCCGGATAGAGGACCTTTTTAGTGAATCTTCTTTGGACACTTTCAATTTTTGAACGGCTAGATTCATTCATTAGACCGAAGAATGGACAACAGTATTCGAGAATAGGAAGCACCTACATACGATAAAGTCTTAGCTTCATTTCGGGAAGGTAGAAATTATACGAGATGAAGCCGCATATCTGAGCAGCTGTTGCTGTAATTCTATCAGCGTGAGGTGAAAGATCTAATTTATTGGTGTAACTTAAACCTAAGTCCTTAATGTTAGAACATTCAGTCATGGGGCAACCTTGAAAAATGATAGGCTGTGGCAGCCTTTCAGGTCCAAAACACATGAACTGGCACTTAGAAGGCGAGAACTCCATCTGCCAAGTGGAGCTCCACGCAGATAGAGCGTTCAAATCCGAATGAATGCGTTGTAAGCATTCCTCAGCCGTAAAATTAGAGAAGGAGTATACACATTTCAAGTCGTCCGCGTATATATACGATTGAGAGTGTTTAACTATTGTTGAAATATCATTTATATAAAGCAAGAACAACAGGGGGCCCAGAACGGTACCTTGAAGGACACCGCTTAAAATAGTGGTAGGGGTAGAGTATGAGGACCCCACTAAGACCTGTTGTTTTCGATTAGAAAGATATGATCTAATAAAGTCAATGAGAGGACTACAAAATCCTACAGCCTCTAGTTTGGCTAGTAGTCTCCTATGAGGTACTTTATCAAATGCCTTACTAAGATCAAAATAGATGACCACCACAGATAAATGATCGTTACGAAGAGAAGGAGATTAAGAAAAGACATATGGCATGTTTCACAAGATCGGTCCGGTAAAAAACCATGCTGAGATATATTTAAGATTTGATTGCTTATGCAAAAATCTGTAATATTATTGGCGATTAATTTTTCAAACAGTTTAGCTAAGGAAGGTGTTTTATTAACACCGCGATAATTTTTAATGTCAGA
>JAYGXS010000054.1:57342-71374 GCA_036362985.1 Ligula intestinalis
GGATTCTGAAATAAGCTTGAACATTTCACACAAATTTGCATCTTCTTTAGATGAAGAGTTAGGAGGATTATATATACATCCGATAATCGCCTTTTGCCGGGGCGACAGGATAATAGAGGCGAAACAGTAATTTCCAGAGAAGGACGTGCTATTTGGATAAAACGGAAAGTGCCTAAATGACGTTCTAATATAGAGAAGACAACCACCACCACGCTTATTAATGCGATCGTGACGATAGAAATCATAATCGTCTATGATAAGGGAGGAGTCAGAAATGATTGGATGGGTCCAAGATTCTGTTATGCATATAACATCAGGCATCATCTCAAAAGCGATAGCTCGAAGTTGAGCCATTTTATTTATAACGGACCTGGCATTAAGCACTATGACATCAAGTGTGTTTCGAGTGACAGGACTATGGCTATAGTTATTCATAAAAAAGAATTTGAGGGTGGGTAGACAAACTGTAGGCCGTTATTATTTGTGGAATAAGTACTGACGGGTATGGAGCTGTTAGCATACGGGTAGCCAACAATCGATGGCTGATAAGGTCTGAGATATCTAGGGGCCTCGCTTTCTGGCAGGGAAAAATGAGGAGAGGGTAAACCAAAATAAGCTTCTGGGGCGTTTGGGAGGAATGGGGGGAGGTGAGAAGACATGTAGAAGTTAGCAGGTTTGGGTGGTAGATTATGGGTAAAGGAACTGATAGGGGGAATCGGTGACATAAAATTAGTGTTAGGGCCGCTCGCGTAAGGACTAGCGTTCTTAATCAGTGAATGTCCTGTACGGCAACTCCGATTAGAATTAAAACTATACCAGTTAGGGTTACTGCCGTGCAAATTAAATTTTTCTTGGTTCGGGCCCGGCGTGTTCAATAACGCATTATACGGGGGAATAATATGACTCCCACGGTCAAAAGAGGAGCTAGGTTGTGCTGGGAAAGCACTCGGCCTAAACGCTATCGACGGTGTTGGCGACATTCTTAATGAACTTGTTGCCGCGTTAGGGGCGGCGGAATTTATAGATCGTTGGACAGAGAATGTATTAAGACTAGTATTAATCGTAGTAGATGACGGGGCGGCGGGCCTTGACGGTCCCGATATCAAGAGAGTTGGGCTAACTGGTGCACTGATGTTTATGGACCTATGACTAGATATTCGGGAGGTAGGGATAGCAGGTGTACTGACCGTTATGGGACTATAAAAAGACACCTGGGAGGCAGGGATAACGGGTGCACTGACGTTAGTGGGTGTATGGCCAGTTATGCGGGGGGGAGGATTAGCGAGTGCATTTACCCTATCGGGACTACGAACAGATTTTGGAATAGTAGGCTGAGAAGTCATTGGTCTATTGGACTGGAGAGCCGTATTTCGTCGCTCCATTGGTGTAAGATCTCGACAGAGAAAACTTTTAGTCCTTTCTAAATATCGGGAAATGCGACCTCGTTGAGCAAAGATTGAGTCCACCTCGATCGGTGAAAACAGTTTAACTAGGATGGGCGGGTTTTTGCTACGCGATTGGAGGCGTTTGGCTTCTGCAATTTTGTAGTTAAAACCACCCGAACATAGAAAATCTTTTGCGATATCCAAAGGGCGACTGATAATGGAGGAATTTTTTAGTATAAAGTTAAAGCTTCGCCTTTGTCTATCAAAAGCTTCCGTGGTTATAAGATGGACGAGGGAGTCTAACTTTTTACAATCTTGCGAGGGCACATCTGATAATTTGCCATCAAACAGATTGCCTAGTATTGAAAAAACAGAACCAAACTTCATCATGAAGTCATTACAGTTCTGTAATGCAGATAAATCAATTTGCTTAGCCTTGACAATGGGCTGCATGTTGATATCAAGGCATTGACTAATAGGCGTGGTCAGGCACCGCTTGGGTCTGGGAGCAGATATCTTACGATGAGCTATAATTTTTGTTCTCATAATTTTGATAAAAAACTGCTTTAAATGTAAGATGATTTATAAAAATTCAGCCTTATATGACTTACGACAAATAATTAGAGGGAACTTAACAAATACTGTAGCTATTTTTTTTAATAAGCACTTTAAAATTTATTTGAAAAAGTGTATTAAATATTGGGAAACGACTCAGCCTTTGAAGGTCTCAAGAATATTTTGATCTTGACGATTTCTTTTACTAGGCAGCGAATTTGCTGGTTTGAAGAGGTTGTGTTCGGTTTAAATAGGTTGCGTCTCGGTAGAATTGTTTGGAAAACAAAATCTTCTTAAATTCCGACTTCAAAAGATCGTCCACGCAAGAAAAATAATTCCAGCAGTGTAGAAAAAAATTGTTTACGAACGGTTGCAGCCACAATATCCAAGATCGTAATTGATGGGGGATATCGATGTAGAATTGTCCTAGGAGGAGCGAGGGGAAATATCGACTGTGATCTTGTAGGGTCACTTGATGCGTCCGTCTCCTCCCCAAACACACAAAATTTGGACTTTTAAAAGGGTCCCCCTGGTATCTGAGGTGGTTATGTTTAGATCAAATTTTTTTCCATGCATGTCTCCTTATTCCACTTTTGAGTGATATTTGCAGCGACGTTTCGTCCACTTCTCTGTCCGGTCATCATTGCCGTTTTCTCCATTCTCCGTTTTACAACCCTCACGATAGGCTTCATGGTCTTTAGTCATGCTCGTGGTGGTTCTGCTATTTTCGCCAGCTCGTCGCTAAACTCCGCCGTCTACAAGGTCACATCTCCGGCGTTTCGTTGATGATCAAGTGACCTCTGCCGTTCACTCTCTTGTCGACCCTGTTGTCTGCGTTGGCCTCCTCCGGTCTCACCTCCCTGATGGTTGCTCATGAAGCCAGTCGGGCGATGTAACAAGGGTGAACGACAGCCTCTGCTGTTATATGATTTCTCCAATTACAAGAAGCGTTTCCAACCCTCATTCGTTCTCATCAACAGTCCTGTCTCATTTGCACTACAATCAATCCTCTCAACCAGCCCCCTTAATTTTGTTGAAGCAGTTTTTTTCTCCTATGTTATGTTTTTTTGTAAGTGGGGGTTTGCTGAACTCCGCATCAGCTTAAATGGTAGGAGTTTCCTTTTCACTGCTTCCTCCTTAGTTCACCATGCGTTAACTAAAATTTAAAAACGACGATATGTTGGTGAATATTAATTAATCTACCAACACTACAAAACGCTCCCGCTGTCTATGTGGTTGTTTCATGGAGAGCAGCATTCATCAACTTTGTATTAATTTTTCCACAGCACTGGGTTTGCAACGACGAGGCACTCCGGGCCTAAAATATAAAATTTATTTATTTACTTATTTCACAGAGTCAGCACCCGAAATTCGTGAAAGCTTTCCTGAATGTAGAAAACTAGTTAGAGCTCTCTTAAACAAAGAGGAGCTTTGCTGGGTTTTAAAACGTTTGGACAGCTTATTCGAGATTGATATGGCGTTTACTGAAAAGAATTGCTGGTACTTAACTATACGTGCCATAGGAAGAAATAACAATACTTCCCGATGACTGGCGCGTCGAGTGTGCTCCAGCCACCTTATTGTACTAAGAGGATTTAAGGTTTGACCATTCAAATGTTTTAACAGTAAAAATAGACCTAACTGCAATCTACGAAGCCACAGGGGATCCAGCTGTATAAGTTCGCACCTTTGTTGGTAGGTTAAGTAACGGTGTTTTGAAGTGAAAACTCTTCTAGTGAAGAAGTGCTGCACCGATTCTATTTTCTTCCGTTGACTAGTGCACAGAAGACTGAATAGGGGCGAGCAGTATTCAAGACTAGGTCTCACGTACATATTATAAAGGCTAGTTCTAACCTTGATAGTCTTAAAATTTATTAGGATAAATCAGGTGGTTCGGTGTGTTTTCTAGACCATCAGGGCACAGTGCTCTGACAAATTGGGACTATTAGATTAGCATGTGCCCAAGTCGTTGCGATTTAAATTTCTCGGGATTTTGGTTCACCTAGCCCTCTGGCGGCCTTTCGTTCTTAGCTATTGAAGTCGCTTTCGCAATAACTCCAGCCTCAGAAGAAACGACAGGACATAAGTCGAAACGAGCAACATATCCGCCACCGCCTTCTGTCAACAATTCTCCCGGATTCTAGCTCTCTACAAACGGGTGAGTCGTTTCAATAACCTTTTTAATACAGTTGAACGCTTTATACATATTGCATAGAGCTTTAATATCGTTTTTCGGCAGTCTGATCTATTATGGGAGACGACAATAAACATGTAGATCAGCTTGTAAAAGTTGCGGCGCGAGAGGGACTCGAACTCAAAAACTATAGATCGCTGGTATCAGTCGTTACCATTAAACAATCGGGGTCCACTGTAACTTCCTTTAAAACCCCTAGTCATAATTTCGAGGGCAGAAATCGCAAGATTGATGCGAGGAAATCGCCCCCCACTTAAAGGGCTAGGAGTGTCTCGAGTTCGGTAGACTGTAGTTACGAACACCAAGTTGAGCGTCTAATCAACCCCACCACGAAGACACAGGATGACAGTAATCAAAATCGGTTATTACCAGTCAAAAAGCAATCCACTTTTCTATTTTATTCATTAACGGTCTGTTTTGAAAAGATGATGACAGAAACAATTGAAACTACGTGCGATAAAGCTTTGAAAGACGGGAAGGAATGTTCGGCAGTGCCTGCATTCCAAATCCCGTCACTGCCACTGCCCGGATTTGAAACTGAACCCCTCGCGTAGAAGTCGAGCTCCTACTTCTCTTCGCCATCACGGATGGAGTGATAGTTTCCAAATTCTCTTACTAACTACAAAAACTCGATCTACAAGTTCTCTGAAATTCCTCCTAAGGAGTGAGGAGAAAGTCGAAGTTCTAAAGGCATTCCGAATGGGCCGTATAAAAGAATCAAAAGATGAACAACGCCAACCAAGACCGTCAAACATTTTTCCGAAGAGATAGGCCGAGGTTCAGCTTTTGTTAAGCAGGAAACCAATACTTAGGTACTCACACCCGACGGTTTATTTTCACCGGGGTTTTCCCCGTGGAGGGATAGAAATGGAGATTGCTAAAAGAAGAGCTCCGCAGGAGATGCAAACTCATTGTTGGTGACTTCAAAGCCCCTGCAATTGAATGGAACAACCTGACAGTGGAGGCGGGGTCAACTTCCTTTAATTCCAAATTAATGGATCTCACGCTTGACCTATCTGTAGTTCAGAACATTAAGGGCATAACCATAATTCGAGAAAACCAGCGGGCTACTTGTTTGTATCTCATTTTCACGAAGGATTCATCCTACATAGATGAAGTGCATTCAAGTGCTCCGCTCGGTAAGAGTGACCATACGACGCAAATGTGGGATAACGCACTCCATACTCAACGGCTGAGGAAAACCGAGGACCAGACAAACATATGGAATGCAGATCTCAATTCAATGAAGAATGCACTATCGTCGGTGAATTGGGACTGCCTGCTCAAACGGATCCGGAGAAGGATTGGAGATCACTGAAGAGGGATTCATTAGATCTTATTAGGCACTTTTGCCCGGTGAAGATACTCAAGACGACTAGTCGTCCTGCCTGGTTGACGAAAGACCGTAACAGGCAACTGAAGAAGTTGAAGGAGGAGAAGAAGAAGAAGAATAGGAAATGGAAGTTATTCAGGAAAACTGGGTCGCCAGTTCACCTCGAAGAATTCCGACGCCAAAGAAATGCAGTCAATAATCAATTCACCAGGCCAAGAAAAACTATGAATCAAGAATCCTCCGACAGGCCGAAAGAAAACCCAGAATTATGTTCCTCTATATTAACAATGCATTAAAAAACAAGGATCCTGCCGCAGTACTTGAGAATGATGGCGGAAAATTCGTTGAGAATGACGAGAAAGCCGAGTAATGTAGCCGGTTCTTTGCCACGGTATTCACTTGGGAAACCGAGCTTCATTTTGATAATGCCAACAGTGCTGTTGGTAACGCCGGTCCGGCAATTCATTCTCTACTATATCCAGCAGCTGCAGTTGAGAGGGAGCTGCAGGGCCTCAAAGAAGCAAAGTCATCCGCTCCAGACAATACATCAAGCAAGTTCTTCAAAGAATTGGCAAGCGAACTCTCAGAGCCCCTAGCACATATGTTTCGTTCTTCATTTGAATTAGGAAAACTGCCATCCGCATGGAAAATGGCAAATATTTACCCGATATGCAAGGGCGGAACCCGCACGAAGGTCAACAATTGCCGGCCCGTCAGCCTAACTTGCATTTGCTGTAAGGTGATGCAAACTATAATTAAAAAGCCGACAATGAAGTTCTTGGAGGAGAAAAACCTACTGTCAGGGCTCCAACACGGCTTCAGAAAGAACCATTCCTACCTTTCCAGCCTTTTACTCTCCACTGAGCAGTGGAATCGCGCACTGGATGAAGATGGCAAGGTTGACGTCATCTTTACGGACTTCAAGAAGGCATTCGATAGCGTCCCACATAAGCGTCTAATGTATAAATTGTCAGAAATTGGCATAAGAGGAAATCTGCTGGCATGGATCACAGATTTTCTCACAGGGCGATCGCAAACTGTGTGCATCGTTGACTCGAAGTCAAACCCTACATCTTTGCTGAGTGTCGTTCCCGAGGGCTCTGTCTAAGGGCCACTGATCTTCCCCATCTATATCAACGACTGTGTCAATGACCTGAGTTGCAGCGCTTTCATGTTTGCCGACGACGTCAAACTGGAGAGCCATCAGGTCTGACGCCAATAGGAATTCGCGTCAAGAGAGCCACAATCGACTTAGCTGCTGGTCTGCTCGTTGGCTCTTAAACTTCAAAATTAGTAAGTGTGTGGTTTTAAGACTGCGTACTTGAAGGACTGATGAGAAGAACAATTCCTTCCAATACCCCCTCGATGGGCACCCACTTTCCATGTGAACGAACAAAAGGACCGCAGTGTTCTAATAAATTCCACACTTAAACCATCTACTCAGTGTGCATAGGCAGCTTTACGCGCGAAACAGGTGCTGTTTGCGATTAGGCGGGGATTCATCAACATTGGCATGAAGCTCTTCAAAAAAACCTACGGAGCGTTTTTTCGGTCCCACTTGGAGTAAGCTGTCCAGGCTTCGCGTCCGTGGTTCAAGAAGGATTACCTGCACCTGGAACGAGTGCAGGCGAGAGCTACGAAGATGGTCAATAAACTTGGTCATCTGCCTTATGAAGACAGACTGACTGAACTTGATCTTTTCCCTCTCAATTATAGGCAAATCAAAGTGAGTTAACTACTGGGACATATAGTTCGTAGCTGTCAATGCTCAATTCCGGTTCATCATCGTCACCAACAAACAAAACGGCACATTTGTGCCATGGAAGAGTGAGGCACCATGTGCAGGACCACTGGGCGAAGGCCTGAATATCCTTTTTTATCAGCTCGAGCACGATGTTGCGATGTGCCGGTTTATACCGATAAGCGACTTTCAAATCATCAGCGTACATGAAGGGTCTGCCATACTGAAAACAATCTGAAACGTCGTTGACAAACAGGAAAATAGGAGCGGACCCAGTACACTACCCTGTATAACTCCACTCCTCACATGCGTGGGGTTGGAGATAACATTGAAAATTTTTAATCCTTGCGTGCGAGCATACAAATACGAAGATATGAAGTTCAGGGGCTTGCTACCTATGCCGAAGGAGGCCAGCTTCAGAAGGAGCAGGTTATGATCGACCCGATAAAAAGCCTTTGTAAAATCAAAATAGACGTTATAAATGGCAAAACCGGTGTCTCTAGATTGCAGCACATTATCAAAGAAGGAGAGCTGGCAGGTTTCAAAAGATCGTTTCTAGAGAAAGCCATATGGAGCTGTATTGAGCAGGTTGTTCTCTGTAAAGTGGCGCATAATCTCTTCTTTGATGAAGGTCTCTAAGATCTTCGATGCTGCGGGAAGTGTATTTATTGGCCTAAAGTTGACGAATGACGTCGATCGGCCATGCTTGCGAATAGGCATTATTTGCGATTCCTTCCACAACGAAAAAAAGGTTTCGCTCTCAAGAGCAAGATTGAATACCTTTAACTGTAACTTCTTTGCGTCTTTGGCGTTGCTAACTTCAGCTCATATACTTATGTCATCTGCAAACATCACAGCTTACACTGAAGGTCATTGAGGCAGTCGTTTACGTATATCAGGAAGAGTAATGGGTCCAAAACTGATCCTTGCTGTATACCACTCTCGACCTTTGTCTATTCCGGGGTCGAGTTTCCAACAACGACCCTTTTTTCTCTGAGGGACAAGAAACTGCTGATCCATTTAAACATTTTTCCTTGAATTCCCACGTCATAAATCTTTGGTAGAAGAAGCCCGTGTGGTTCACTATCGAAGGCCTACTTGGTGTCAAAAAAATGACGCCAATTGGATAGCCCTTATCGGCGGTTTTTGTGCACTTTCCTGCGATCAAAGAGCAGTCGTGAGGCAAGAGCATCCCGGGCGAAAGCTGTACTGTCCATCACATAATATTTTGTTTCTTTCAAGGAATTCGATTAAATGTTTCTTGATAATGCGGTCCATCATTTTGCAAGCGATGGAATTTAGACAAATAGGACGGCAATTTGCGCGACCAAATCGTGAACATCCCTTATAAATCGGTGTGATGTTTGCCCACTTCCATTCTTTCGGGAGTTCGCCTTCTTTAGAAGATCTCTAGAATATGGCAGCCAGATGTTTGCACAGTTTGTTAGCTAATTCTCGTGCAGAAATTTTGTCCGGTCCAGGTGATTTGGCGGGATTAAGTTGGAGTTATTCGGCCCCGACAGTGTCATGTGAAAACCCTAGGTCCTGTTTTTTGGGCAATGAGGAGGAGGGTAAGGGTGCAGTTATTGGTCGATAAGCGGGCATACCAGAAACAAGTGTTGACGGTTCTATGGTGTAGATGGATTCAAATAAATTGAAGAGGAGGGAGGCTTTCATCTGGTCTTCGGTCACCAGCTGTCCATCTGCTGATCTTAGGGCAGGGATCAATTCCTGAGATATCTTCGTGCTTCGTATCTAGCCATACAGTATCTTGGGTTGTTTCAACGTCTTGTGTTGTATGTTCAGCTCGTGTAGCTTGCGCAGCATAGTAGATTCGCTTTTACAAATGTTACGTTGCTGCTTATACTCCCGTAAGTGCTTATCGGAGCCGGTTAGTCTCTAACGACTCTAGGAGCGGTTTCTTTTTTTGAAAGCAGCCTGCAAGTTGGAGTTTATCTACTTCGGGCGATTTGTACTTGTCTTTCTATTGAAAGGACAGTAGAGACAAACAGTTCTTTTCAGCGTCGAGATAAAGGTCACCTTCTCTTTATTTGTTCCACCGTGTGGATCTCTTTCCCATGATACCTCTGACATTTCTCTTTTCATAAGTGGGAAGTCGCCATTCCAAATGTTACTTTCCCATGTATCGGACAAATAGGGTACGGAGAACAGCGATTTCTCGAAATACAGCATAAGTTGGTCGCTTGACCCTAATGGGGGTCGATCCTGCAGGTCACTCACAGTTTCCTCCTCTCCGATAAAGATAAGGTCAAAACAGTTCGACGGTTGTCCTTCCCTAACCCGTGTTCCAAACGTGAAGATCTGGCAGAGCAGTTTTTATGTGGCCCATTGTAGAAGTTAATGATTGGAGTTGTCTGGAAGATCCTGTGCAGTCCATGTCTGCCAATCAACACCAGGAGCGTTTAAGTCCCCAACGATGAGGATGTCTTTTTTTCTCACTAACCATATACATTTCTGCTACGAGGATAGTGTCTTGGTCATAAGAAGGGTGTGGCGGGCGGTATGTCACCGAAAGCGTCAGTCGCCTAGCGGTCTTAGCAGATATAGTAATGTTTAGCATTTCCACATCTCGTGCTGGGACCGGCACTTCAGCCGTGGCTGTCAACTTGCAAGTGACATAGGCTATAAGCCCTCCTCCCCTAGCTGTTCTGCCTTTACTGAAAAGCTGATATGCTCTAAGTGATAATTCAGAATCAGCGATATTTTTTGAAAGCCAGGTTTCAGCTAAAGCCATGATGTCTGGTTTCACCTCATCGACCAAGTTTTTGAGTTCGTCCAGCTTGTTAAACAAGCTTTGTACATTTGCGGTTACGATCTTTAGTGATAGTTTACTCCGTTAGGCCCAGCCCTCATCGGGACAGGTTTTGGCCAGAGGAAGGGCTCCTTGACTTGTATTATTTGCCCATCTTTTATTTTTAGGCCCTTTGCCCCGCTTTCGGTCCTGTCTCTCAATTCTATCCTTAGTTGCCTCATTTTCATCCGCTCCCTCGGCTCGTATTCTGGCTGAAAAAACACTTGCTTGTGCGAATTTTGTAAGGCCGTTTTTCCTTTAGCAGTTTTGATGCCAAGCCTTCGTTATCGAATATAACTTTGAGAGGCATTGGGTTTGTTCGCAGGTCGTTGTCTGGACGGCAGGCTTTATTTATGGTATAGATTTCTCCATGCTTTAGGACAGCACTTTCAATCTGTCTGACCGCAGCCAGAAGGTCTTATTTGGCAATAGCTACTAGTTGTCTCAGCCGATCACGAGCGGTATTTTTCAAGGCATTGTTTTAGGTCCCCTTCTTTTCACTCTTTATATCAATGCAATTTCAACAGTACTAAATTACTCGCCGATGACATTGAGTATATTTTTTTCAATTTCTAAGGACACGGCCAATAGTTGCGTTAATAAAGTCAACACTGATTTGCGTACCCTCTCAAGTTGAAGTGCCACATGGCAGCTGGGGTTTTGTACATCTAAATGGAATTTAATGTGCTTTGGTCCTGAAAAGCTTCCTGGACCCATCATGTTCCACAATAGTCTGCTCTCAGAACGATCTACGATAAAAAATTAGGGTCTAACTTGCACGAATAAGCTTCCATTATCGCCTCATGCAGATCGAATTTCTGCCAAGGCCACACAGATATGTGGGTTTTTATCGCATAATTTTTTCCTTCTGGAAATAAAGATAAAATTATACCCCATGCTTGTTCTTCCTATTCTAAAATACTTCTGTCCACTTTTTGGTTTTATGAATGCGACTGAACGTAGTAAGATTGAAAATGATCAGCGAGTATTCTCTCGTAAAATATTTTCTCTTTCTGGGTCCCATATCTCTTATGCAGATAGATGTCAGTTGGCAGACATAACATTTCTTTGGGTAAGAAGACTCAAAGTTGGTATGACCTTTCTGTTTCGCGTTAATGAAAGGCAGATATTAATTCAATGAAGAATGCTGTATCGTCCGTGATTTGGGACTGCCTGCTTAAGGGGAATCCGGAGAAAGATTGCAGATCACTCAAGACGATTGCATTAGATATGATTAAGCGCTGTTGAACGGTGAAGGTGCACAAGACGACTAATCACCCTGCCCGGTTAACGAAAGGCCTTAACAGGCAATAAAATAAAAAAACCAGAAAATGGAAGTTATTCAGGGAGATTTGGTCACCAGTACACCTCGAAGAAATCCGACACCAAAGAAATGCGTTAAAAAATCAATTCGCCACGCCAGGAAAAACTATGAATCAAGAATCCTCCAACAGGCCGTAGACGAACCCAAAATTCTATTCCACTATATTAACAGTAGATTAAAAAACAAGGATCCAGTTGCAGTACTTAAGGATGATAATGGCGGAGAAGTCGTTGAGAATGACGAGAAAGCCAAGTACTGAAGACGGTTCTTCGCCTCGGTATTCACTGAGTAAACCGAGCTTCATTTGGAAAACGTCAACAGTGCTGTTGTAAACGCTGGTCCGGCACTGCAATCTCTAGTATTTCCAACATCCCTAGTTGACAGTGAGCTGCAAAGCCTCAAAGAAGCAAAGTCATCTAGTCCAGACAATATACCAGCAAAGTTCCTGAAAGAATTGGCAAGTGAGGTCTCAAGGCCCCTAGCGCATATTTTTGTTCCTCATTTGAATTAGGAAAACTGCCATCCGAATGGAAAACAGCAAATATTTACCCGATATACAAGGGCAGAGCCCGAACGAAAGTCAACAATCGCCGGCCCGTCAGCCTGATTTGCTTTTCTCTGCAAGGTGATGGACACGTTAATTAAAAAGATGACAACGAAGTTCCTGGAGGAGAACAACTAACTGTCAGGGCTCCAATACGGATCTAGAAAGGACCACTCTAGTCTTTTTAGGCTATTACCCTAAAACGAGCAGTGGACTCACGAACTGGATGAAAATGGTAAGGTTGACGTCACCTATACGGATTTCAAGAAAGCATTCGGCAGCGTCCCACATTAATGGTTTATGTATAAATTATTGAAACTTATATGCCACCCTTAATTTAATTCGAGATACCCTAATTGACGAGAGATCCCCATGTAAGAAATCATTAATCCCAAACTTCCTTTCCAAACGGCTAAAAAAACTTAAAAAACAACTCCACGACCCATGTATTAGTTATCTATCTACGCTCAGACGCATTACAGAGATTCACGAGTTAGCCCAGAACATTGAAACAAATAAGACGATAGCAGCAGAACATCGGGCAATCGAGTCCGCAGAAGGGACAGCCCAAATCTTTAGGAAACAAATAAATAATCATCAAAAACAAGGCCCCCAAATCATGCTTGATGACCAAGGAAAAGTAATAACAAATGACAAACAAATAGCAAATCTTTTCAACGAGTATTTCTCAACCAACTATTCAGTCGAGGAAGAACCAATCCCCCAACCAACAGAAATGACGGCACTAGTATTAAAAGAGATATTGTTTAACGAAGAAACTGTAGAGCAAGCTATCCGCCAACTGTCCAATTCCACATCATATGGAACGGATAGAATCCCTCCTTGCATACTGAGACATATGCCCCAATACTTCTGTCTAACCTTTTCTCGCTACTGCAGTCAAATGGTACTTATCCAGAAATCTGGAAAAAGTCATGTATCACCCCAATTTACAAAAACGGAAATCGATCCAATGCCCAAAATTATCGTGGTGTTCACCGAACATCGGTTTTAGCAAAAAATTTTGAAAAAATAATGTATAACCAAATGTTAGACCATCTGACGAATGCAAATCTCATACCTCCCTCTCAACATGCCTTTTTACCCAAAAAGTCATGTCAGTCCTGCCATCTCACTTGCTTGGAATTCGTCTCCAGAAATCGAGATGATGGGAACACGGTAGCTACAATTTACATTGACCTAAAAAAGCATTTGACAAAGTTCCCCATAAAAGACTGATCGTGAAGCTAGTGAGTCACGGGATTCGGCCCCCCCTCCTTGATTTCCTCAAATCCTATCTTCAAAACCGATTTCAAGTAGTACAACTTCGAAATATAGTATCAGAACCAGCTCATATAAGCAGTGGTGTTTTTCAAGGCACTATCCTAGGTCCCCTCTTATTTCTCATTTACATTCATGAGTTATCCACGATATCAACATCTGCTAAAACATTTTTAGATGCAGATGACTTAAAACTCGCATATGCCTATAACAAAAATTCGATAAGTAGTGTGCATAGAACAATTGAATCAGACCTTCAAAAACTAAACGACTGGAGTGTTCAGTGGCAAATGCCGTTTTCACCAACAAAATGTCATCTCATGATTTTTGGACCACTAAAACTTCCCCCCATAATGTTTAGTGGTCAAGAAATAAAAGAGCTAACATCTTTAAAAGATTTAGGTCTTAGCTATTCTAATACTCTTGACTTATCCCCACATGTTAAACAAATCGCACCAAAAGCCAATCGACTATGTGGCTTCATAAGTAAAAATTTCACATTAATTACACTTAAGACTAAACTTTACAAAATGTACGTTTTACCAATTCTAGATTACTGCTCAATATTTTTCGGTACCATGTCATCAGATGACAGACAGAAACTAGAAAAAATCCAGCGAAGGTTTACCAGAGGTCTGTGTAAACGCGATGAGGCCTGAGACTCCTATTCAATAATGTACAATAGATATGGTCTTAAACCCCTCTGGCAAAGGCGACTCCAAAATGGTTTAACTTTCCTATTTAAAGTGACACATAATCAGAACATCCTTAGCAATAATATGTTAACAAATCAAAACGGTTCCCGTTCCACTAGAAACAACCAGCATACAATTCATAACGCTAAAGCTAGGACGGCCCAGCGA
>JAYGXS010000055.1:0-38746 GCA_036362985.1 Ligula intestinalis
ACTGGTTTGCAATTTTATCATCTGCCTTATAAGCCCATCTCTCTCCACGCACAGTTTGCACACTTGGCTGTGTGTTTGTCCAAGCGCTCTTCTCAACGGAGTCCTTATAGTTACCTTAAGCCACAAACTGTAATTCTTTTAGATTATCCTTGAGTGTTCATACACAAGTTTACAACCAACCCTCGTTAAAGGAGATATCGGAATGCACACACCAGTGTCTATTTTCCCAATTGGTAGTTTTAATTCTGTGAAGTAGTCGGACAGCACAATTGCCTTTTATCCCTTTATGCGTAAATGTAAGACAATAATCTTCATACTTACACCCTCGTCCAACTTTCTGTTCTACGGAGTCTGTAGGGATCTAAGTCGTGGTTGTGCCTAGAGCACTGCAATCATCAGGTTTAATCCCAGGTTGGATTTAAAAGACAGAAATCACCAGAATGAGGGCTTTCTTTCGTGCACAGAACTACCAGTTGCAGTCTCGGGCGGCAGGCAGGCAGGCAAGTAGCCCTTGGTGGATCCGGAACTCCGCCGGGTGGGCCTCAATCCCGGCGGTGAGGAGGAGGAGGAGGAGTAGCATAGACAGGAGAAGCTGCTCTGCCATAAAAAACAGATGCAGAGGAGAAGAGATGGATCCATCATAGGGAGGTTTGGTGTAGCAGACCTTGGCCGCCCTGAGGGCGGGTATGAACGCGGTCGAAGGCGCGTCTGCGGCAGTGACCACTGACGAGGCCAGGGCTAGTGTTGACTGCGTCCAGCCAGACCTGAGAGAGCATGAGACCGTGGCAGCTGCTTAAGTGGGATTGTGAAGCTAGTTCAAGTGGTTTGCTATTGGCGTGTTTCAATTGCCCGAGGTGATGTCGCCTGCCAAGGCCCCCTGCTGCGTTGGCCAAAGAAGTGGCGTGGTGAATGTCCCTTAAGCAGGCGTGCTTATTTGGACGCGGGTGTGTGCTTCACTGAATATAAGCCAAGTTGTCCTCAGATCAACAAGTGGGTACAGCCACCTACGAAGACACATGACGTTGAAGCAGCGAGCATTGGGAGCGGGAACAGCATTAATGGCTGTCCGATCTATGTTCGCGCTTCCACGGCCTGTAATCCAAGCCGATCACGCCATTGTTTGACTCACATACCACAAGCATGTTACTTGGGCCCTATGAAATGCTTTTATTGCTGTTTTCAAAGAGCTTCTACCGAAGCTCTTTGATGCTTACAAATTTCCTTTGAGAACTCAACTTATATGAAGTCAGACAATGGAAAGCTATTGCATATTTAACAGTTCTACCATTTTAAGTGATCAGTTATCCCTGGGCACGAGCATTAATCTACCTGTTTATGTCTGTGAATCTAGTGAACGGCCAGAACTCCAGAGTCAACCCTTCGGCCTCATCACAGCCTTTCCACGAAAAGAACTAAGCAACGAGGGTGAGACTCTTGCCGACGCAAAGCTGCTTAATGCGTCTGTCATTTTGACCCTCAAGTGATGAAGTCCCATCCTTCCCGAAATCTGCCAGGTTTCCCCCTTCAGAAGGATCTCGGACTACTGTAACCCCCCACCCCCTCGCCTCGCCTCGTCCCGCTACTGTTCACTCTTGATTGCTTATGAACAATGAGCCATTGTTTGTTTCTCGTTCGTTCTACCAACCATCACCATATTCATTGTGCAGGTTCCGGGGTCGACAAAGATGTACAATTAGCCCTTTTCTGCTCCCACAGAGTTAGCCAGCTTGTCATGGAAGGGAGAAAATCATGCAAATTAACCAATTTACAGGGTGCTGTACTGTCTGCTTTACTGGGTTTCCTACGCGCTTCATACTCCCGCAGGAAACCTCACATGATCTTATGAAGGCACCCTACGAGCCCACCTAAATGTACGTGTAATCGATGACGAAATTTTGTGCAGCACTTTCTTTCGTTTGAGACCATACTATCATGAGGGATTAATAACTAAAATACCACTGATTACCCAGTGGTGAACATCCTGGTGGCCTCGTTGGGTCACATGCATCATTCTCATCTGTAAACGCTCCCTCTGTTCTAATCTGCTGGATTCTAGATTGATTGCTTGGGAAATCGTACTTGGGCAGTGAACTTCCTGTTCCGTATTGGTGGATTCCATATGAACAGTATTATTGGGCAGGTAAAATAGATCCAGGTGTGATTAAACTCACGGTGCTAGGCGTGGCATTTGTAGCTCAACTGGTAGAGTATTGACTTCACGTAAAGGCCTTCTCTACTATACGGGTTTAAATCCCGCCGAATGCCGCGAGTTTTTTTCCCAATTGGGTCAACCAAATTAACTTAAGTTTGTTCGGTTGTACTAAAACTGCATAGTACCTTTCGCAACAGAGATGTCCTTGTCATGCGATCTTCTCACACCCTTGTCCGTTGTTGTGCAAGGGACTGATTTCGCTCACCATTTCGCGTGCAAAAAATAGTTTTGACAGTAGAACCTTACCAAAGGCATCAGAATTAGGGGATTCCGTACGTTGCGGTAGGCTGGTTTGACTGTGCTAAAGCCTCCTTCGTGCCGGTGTGGGTTCTAAGCCCACCGAGGCCGCTGACTATCCCACAACTGGGTCAAATTGTTTATTCAAATCTGTCAAGCTAAGGTTTCTCCGGATAAAACATCCTGTTCCGAGCTCAGTGCATTCTTACCAGGAGGAAAATACGTGCATACGCTAGCATAATTTTGTCGCTCGCTTTGCGCACCAGATCTTTACGGCGTATTTCCCAAGGGGAACCAATCTTGGATGAATCTATTTGCAGCGAAACCTTACTGGACAAAGTCCTCTGGTAAAAAAAAACAATTGAATTCCAAGCCCATGCGTCTATACCCTGGTGCCGGGATGGACTTCCGAATTTCAAAGAAGTTCAGGTAATCCGTTTGCAACTGCTTATGCATGGGACAATGCAGGCTCTGGCATTACTCCGGAAGCTCATTGATGATATCGGCACGCAGTCTGTGCGCGGATCGAGCAATTTTCGGGACTGCTCCTGTGGTACGCAGTGCACGAACATCCAGTATTTACAAAAAGCAGTTTTCGACGTTTAAATTCGGCAGTCTCGATGGCATAAACCGAGCGTATTTTATCGCACCTGAGGTCGAGGGAGACGCCAGGATCTGCCTATATACACCCAACCCTTTCAACACACTTCAGGCTTCTTAGACGCAATCAAATCGGGATCATATGAGTAAGCCGTTTATGCGGTGGAAATTACATTACCACTCCACTGAAATTCCTGCGAATTAGGCTGTTGATCCGTTGTGCCTAGTGAAATTAGGCGGCCTCACCCAGCCGCCTGCACGTCACTGATTGTTGATTGGCAAATCTATACTCAAATCCTGTACTGTTGCGGCTTTTACAGTACGGCTCAGAATTCGTGCACCAGGACGACATTTGCAAAAGAGTGGTACTCTCTCGGTAAACAGCATTGAGTAAGATTGTAGTACTGATCACCGTGTAGTCTATTCCCAAGTCATTTCAGTCACGATATGATGCCGGCTTTTTAACGAGCTTCTTTCTGACCGCTAACAAAAAGTTTGCACTTTGCAAAATGGTTGCTCAAATGATAGGCATTTGATCATTTATTTTGACTGCCTTCATAAATTTAAATAGATTTTATGGCAAACATATGCGAAAAAATTCGTTCTTGCACTCGTTTGGTAGCAAATTTCGCCTTTTTTAAATTTTATACTTCAGAAAAGGGTTTCCTTCGGTTTTAAAAAAGTTTCCAAATTGCCGAATAATACTGACTGCTACACCTGAAAAAGTCTACAAACTGCGCACAGTGTATATCCTGTTTAAGAAAAGCACGTCCTTGCCTGCGGTTTGAGGATGAAGTCGCAGAGTTCTCATAAAATGTTGCAATTGATTTGGATCGTGCTGTATACCGTTTAGGTAGCATTAATGAGTTAACAGATATGATGTACTATGAATGAACATCTCACAACCGTAATGATTAGAAATCTTTCTAAAACCGAAGGATACCCTTTCCTTAAGTATAAAATTTAAGGAAGGCGTACTTTTCTATCAAACGAGTTCAAGACATAATCTTCTCGTGCATGTTTTCCATAAAAGGAGCTAGTTAAAAAGCCGGAATCCTATTGTGACTAAAAGGACCCGAGAATAGGCTACATGATAACCAGTATTACAACCTTACTCAATGCCGATTGGCGAGTGAGTATCAATATTTCGCAAATGTCGGCATGTTACACGAATTCTGAGCCTTATTGTATATCCTCTACTGTCGCAGCTTTTATATCCGACTATGGATTTTGGCGTGATTTGAAATCCCAGACAAGTAAAAAATGGTTCCAGTGCTCCAATGGTCTTCTTCTCTACCCAGAGGAGCTCTCGGAGCGAATCCAAAAAAATTCTTGTGGTAAGAGCACTAGATTCGGCAAAAGTGGAATTTTCCCATAGAAAAATACCGCAAAACTTAGTCGGAGACTACAGGAGGACCCCCTTAGGAGGCGGCAGTTAAAAGTGCAAAATTCGTCTTGGCTTTTTCGCTGTGCCTGTGTGCGTTGGAACTATGCCTTAACTACCATTTAATTGTAAAAAAGATTTAAATTTGGGAAAAAACTGTCTTGTAGGGCTGCCTAAATGTCTATTCCCTCAGCCCGACTGTCTTACTTAGTTCGTGGTCAACCATGTAGGGGTCTAAGTAGTAGTTGTGCCTAGAAAACTACAATAATCAGGTCGAATCCCAGGTTGGAGCTAAATGGCAAGAGTCACCGGAATGAGTGTTTTATTGTGTACAGAATCCTGGGTTGCTATCCCAGGTGGCAGTGGCGACTGGCGAAGCCAAGGGTAGTGCTGACTGCGTCCAGCCAGGCCTGAGAGAGTCGACTGAGCGTTGTTTTTACATGAATGTAAAGCGAGTTCAAGTGTTCTGTCATTGGTGTGTTCCAGTTGCCCGAGCGGATGTCTTTGCTGCATCGGCCGGGGCGTGGTGCATTCAAAGGGCCCTTAGGCAGGCGTGTTTATTTGGACGCACGTCTACACGCGAGCGTGTGCGCACGTGTGTACGGACTAAGTAAGCTGAAGTCATACGTCGGGTCCGCCGGCACGCCGAAGAACAGAGGACGTTGGTGCAGCTATTATCGGTTAGCAAGAAACAGCTGCGAGGTCAAGCCTCGGGGAGGGCACCAGTGAAAGAAAGTATTGTAGCAGTTGCTTGTGGTTACACGACTTTGGGGCAGCAAGCCTTGGACAACGAAGGGGGCGACAGATAATGTGGCTGTCCGCCACAACAATTTAATTCGTGGTTTCGAGTGTAAATGAATAACTAATTGTGTTGGAAGTGATCAAAAAATATTAAATAAAGAAACTTATGTTTATTTCACTGTACTAAATAGAATTCACAACATCAACATAAACTCCTGCTGCTCAGGCAACTGATAGCTATTGAGGGAAATTCAACCGTTTATGGGCAGAATTTAACAAAAAAGGAAATTCGACCATATACTGGTGGAATTTAACGAAAAAAGGGAAAGTCGGGTTACTGAAAATGTAAAAGTAGGCTTTTTCGCTGTGCCCGCGTGCGTTGGAACTATGCCTTATCTACCAATTACTTGTAAAAAGAGTTTAATTTGGGTGAAACCGTCTTGTATGACTGCCTAGCTTTCTATTCCCTCAGCCCGACTGTCTTAGTTAGTTAGTGGTCAACCATTTAATTCGTGTTTGGTGAGTGTAAATGAATATTTAATTGTGTTGGAAGATATCAAAAAATACTAAATTAAAGTCTTTCAGGTTGTCTACCGGACACCAGCTATCTTTTCCAAAGGCCTACGCCAATGGATGCTCGCAACAGCCGAAGCAGTAGCTATACGGCTAGCGAATCCAGTGCTGTGTTGTCAGAAGACGCTGACACAAGCCCCTGCACTTCCGTAACTTATATTTGTTTCAGTGTACTAAATAGAATTCACTCCCTCAACATAAACTCCTGCTGATCAGGCAACTGATACCTGTTGAGGGAAATTCTACCTTCTATGGGCGGAATTTATCGAAATATGGAAAGTCTGGTTACTGAAAATGTAAAAGTAGGTTGTTGTTATAAGTCGAACGTAAATAGGTGCTCTAAAAACAGACCTGTCGTAATGTGCATCAAAAGGGTGCGGTTTTAAACAAAAGATCACAAAACTCGGTAGAAGGATATCATGCGCAACGGTAGTCAAAGAAATGCATCGAAAAAGTGATTAAAATTTCTGGAAGACGAAATCACCTGCTGTACGGCAGGGCGTATAAAAAATTCCATTTAGGAGAGTTCAAAAATGTTCAGCTGAAATTCTAGCACAAACTACTTATAATGTATCTGTTCTGTGATATCGGTCAGAGGGGGTATTGGAAGGAAAAGGATTGAGTAAGGACCGCGGAAAGGAGAGTAAGGCGAGATGTCGACCTCAGCAAGGCAAGCGACGCTTAGTTGGATAGAAATTCGATGCCAACCTTGTGAGTGTCTATAAATATGGAAAACCCGAAAAAAATGCAATAGCCAAAGCTAGGTAAACTCATTATGCCCGAATAGCCATTTTCAGTATTTTTCAAAGGAGCAGGGAGTCCGCTGTTAGAATGAGAGATAAAATGCAATTGCAGGTTATTTTTGAGACCGATCGGTCATTAAATGTCCTTGGCTCGAGTTTTCGCAGGCGATATATATATCAGAGGCAGAGAAATTCTTTGGACTACCTACGCGCAGGACAATTAGGAGTCAGTGTAAGCAGGCATATGTCCCGAGGATTATAAGGGAGTTTTATAGAACCCGAATATGTGCGAAATTTCGACTCATTTTAACACGGCCGGCGAAGCGGGGCCAGTCTTAGGCCATCTATTTGCAGAAATTTTATGTGGTCTAATTTGCGAATTTCCAAATGTTAGATATGTAAATACACGTGTTGGTAAAGTTTTCCAGGTAAACCCCTCCGTAGGCTTATACGTTTTGGACAGGCTGCAAGTACATCTATCAAAGGGGCACCAGTACATAAAAATGAGGTGTGCAACCACGCAGTTTTTTTAGTTTATTTACGTGAGGAAGACAATGCAGCAGCACATACAAACCTCAACTTAAGAACGAGTGACATTCCTAACGGACGTTTTTAGCCAGAAACATTCTTCCGTCGTTATTTAACGTAATTTCATGCGGCAATATATTGTACGCAAGTGTAAATTAATAATTACAGTAGTCGCCAAAGATAACGCAGCATGTCGACCTATGTGAAAAATTGATACTCTTTTGCTAATCGGCATTGACTCAAGCTGTGATACTGATTATGGTGTAGTCTATTCTGAAGTCATTTCAGTCATTATAGAATGCGGGTTTTTTTTAACGAGCTTTGTTCTGATCACTAGCAAAACTTATCTACTGTACAAACTGGCTACTTAAATAGTATGTCTTTTTATCATTGATTTCGACTGCTTCTATAAATTCAAATATATTTTATGGAAAACATGCACGAACGAAATATAACTTGTATTTGTTTGATAGCAAATTACACCTTCTTTAAATTTTATACTCAAAGAAAGGGTAGCTTTCGGTTTTAAAAAAGTTGTTCCATTGCCGAATAATTTGCTTACCTATTGACTGCTACACTCGAATTCAAGGTTTAAAAACTGCGCACTGTGTACATCCTGTTTAAGGAACCGTATGTTTTAATAATATTTTTATTATGCCAGTTTACAGGCAATTGTAAAGAGTTGGTAATGCACCTCTTGGGCGCCTTCCAACACCTCGAAGACCGGAAAAAACCTAAAACAAACTCCCTATGTTGCAGCCAGTATTGGTTTTGTTTCAGGTTTTTTGCTTTGTCAATACTGGGCGAGATAGGGAGTTTGTTTCAAGTGAAAAAAACCTGCCTTCAAAGGTATGATACAAACGGAATAAATGTACAGTTGTAAGCTGAGTTGACTCATCAGCAGGAGAAATGTTTCATATCGTTTAAGGACATTAGTTCCAGATGGAGAGGGTTGGCACAAGAACACAGTGTTCTCAGTCTTCCTTCAATGACTGTCGGCAAAAGTTGCGCGCTATCGGCTGAAGGGTTAGCAGACTGCTTCAGCAGCATTATCTTCAGCATGAAGCCTGGCGGGGTTCAAAGTCCACGAACGCCATCAGAGTGAAAGAGTGATTCCACCGAGTCAGCACCCAAAATTCGTGAAAGTTGTCCTGAATGTAGAAAACTAGTTATAGCTCTCCTAAACATAGGGTAGCTTTTATGGGTTTAAATACTTTTGGGCAGCTTATTCCAGATTGATATGGTGTTTACTGAAAAGAATTGCCGGTACTTAACTGTACGTGCCATAGGAAGAAATAAAAATACGTCTCGATGACTGGCGCGTCAAGAGTGCTCAAGCTGCCTTATTGTACTAAGAGGATTAAAGGTTTGACCATTCAAAAGTTTAAACAGTAAAAATAGACCCTTCTGCAATCGAGGAAGCCACAAGGGATCCAGCTTTATAAGTTCGCACCTTTGTTGGTAGGTTAAGTTACGGTGTTCTGTAGTGAAAACTCTTCTAGTGAAGAAGTGCTGCACCGATTCTATTTTCTTCCGTTCACTAGTGCGCAGAAGACTGAATAGGGGGTGAGCAGTATTCAAGATTAGGTCTCGCGTACATATTATAAAGGCTAGTTCTAACCTTGATAGTCTTAAAATTTCTAAGGATAAATCCGGTGGTTCGGCGTGCTTTCGAGACTATTCGGGAAGAAGTCACATATTTGTCATAAAATATTGAAATAGATATGGAACATGTTTTATGCAGTATAGGCAGCATTATCAAATTGACGGATACGACGTATTATGAATAAACACCTCAAAATTGTAAAAAAGCTCGCAGTTAGCAACTTTTTAAAACCAAAAGCTACCTTTTCTTTGAGTATAAAATTTAAAGAAGGCGTAATTTGCTATCGAACAAGTACAATAAATATTTTTTCGTACATGCTTTCCATAAAATATATTTGAATTTATAGAGGCAGTCAAAATCAAGGATAAAAATGCAAACTAATTAAGTAGCCAGTTTTTACAGCAGATAAGTTTTGCTAGTGATCAGAACAAAGCTCGTTAAAAAAGCCCGCATTCTATCATGACTGAAATGACTTCAGAATAGACTACACCATAATCAGTATCACAAATTGAGTCCGTGACGATTAGCGAAAGAGTATCAACCTTTCGCGTATGTCGACATGTTGAGTGATATTTGGTGACTACTTCATATATGTTAATAGCTAGATACATATCTGTTCTTATCATACAACTTACTGCAGTCCAGGGAAAACTGATTGCACTTGCGATTCTTTTCATTTATATGCCTGCAACAACTTTGATTGTAATAAAGTTCGCATGGAAAAAATCCAGACTGATGCCATAACTGAGGTGAGGATCCTTACCGAGAGCATATTCGCGTGGACCTGGGAAGTTTGTTTGTGCAGAAGCGCAGGACGATACTAACAGGTAGAATTTTCCATTGGCCAGGACTTAGAAAAATTAATAAAGCATAGCAAAATCCTAGTTTAATTCCACAGAACGACGATGCGTCGTATTGATGAATCTATGAAGTTAGGGTGCGCATCGTGCATTAAAATTTCAAAAGAAATAACTACTGCTGAAATTTATTTGATTTTTGAAAAAATTGGTGGAAGCCTAATAATTTAAAAACTGCATCAATTGTTCTTGACATTGCTGTTGAATTTATTTTCAGTAGGTATTCTGACGATCGAAAAAAGGAATCTCCGTTTAACAGCTACTCTGGCCGTAGGCAGGGCAGCCATTGAGCCCGACGGGCACGGCGTGTCGAGAGACATTTCTACGCCCAATTTGCTTAGGAAATTTCTTCCTTGTTCTTCATCTGATTGCGTTCTGCGGGGACGCCTACACAATGGACGTGTACTTACTACCTTGGCCTCGAACGCTTGCTTCGTGCAGTGCTGTCTTGTTGTTCCTAGCCCTCCTCCCCCACAGACTTCCCAGGTGCATGCGTCCACATGGGTGTTACAGATGTCAGTTATTGGTGATCCATTAAGCGCAGATGGCATGTGGTTATGTATGCAGTGCCGCCATGGATGTTAGAGATGTCGGTTATCCGTGAGCGGGTTATTAGCCAGTTGTTACCCATGGTAACGCGCCTTGCTGCGCGCCCGCTACGGATGTCTTTAACGGTGAGAGTTTGCCAGCTTGTTCACGTCTTATCCCTTCACTTAAGTTCCTTATGCGACTTTCTACCGTCTCATCCGTATTCAATTACTTTCGAGGGGTGACCTTTGCGTGCACGTCAAAGGATGTCTTTAGGACTGGTTTATTACCCACCTCTTACTCCGAGTCAGTCTATTGCATCCCTATATGAAAAGCTGAGAAAACGACGAAAATTTACCCGCGATTGAAATTGGGGCCAGAAACCGGGGAGTAGCTTTAGGACTATCGTTTTGGGGTGGATGGAGGGGTTGGATTTAGAGACATAGTTTTGGATTGGAGGTTGTATGTATCGCAGGCGATTTATTTTAACGGAGAAAACCCTAGCCAATGCGATCTTCAGACACGGTTCCTTGTGGAAAGAGAAGAGGGGAGAAACAGTTTATTCCGTACAGAATGAGTAGAGAGTACGCAGGAGAAAGTTGACTGTCGGAGGAGCGAGCAACTGTCAGCCAGCGGGCCGCATTTGAAGTGACGTGAGCGCGTGGAATTCCAGGAAGATTCGAACAGGCTTTGTTCCCACAGCCAATCAGGAAATGGCGCACGCTGATTGGCGCGTGCTCACGGGCGTCGATCCGACGGAGAGGCGGCAGCGTGGGCACGCAAGCCATCACAGGCGGAGACATGATGACTCAGCGCAGTACGACTGGTCATTGGTTCACATGTGGTGCTAGTGGGTCACTATAAGTGCATTTAGAGGTAAAATTGTCAGTCGATTCCACTTATACACCTTTTGTTTGGGGTCTTCATCCTATGCACTATCTTTGGTTGGGCAACATTATGTTCAGGTTGGCTTCAGTTTTGCACTTGTCAAATTTCTTCCTCCTTCAGCTTTTACTCCCACTTCCAGTTTTTTTAAAAGCGTGGGGCCATGCCAATTACTTACTAACTCACTTTAACAAAACTTACCGTCATAGTCGTATCCTCCGGCTTCTATAAACTTTCCCTATGTACACCACCTCTACAAAAAACCTATCTAGCGTACTCATAATACCCTAACCTACGTAACCGGTTTTCTTCGGTTAGGCTTATGCCAAATAATAGATCTCAAACAGTGTCATAAAGAACATTATCCAAGAAAGGACTGGGTGTCACTTAGTGGGCCTACTGCACCGGTTTTCTAGTGGTTCGATGAGCGCAACATGTTGACTACAAAGGGTGGCGTAACTATTTGCTAAAGGGTGTTCGTGTGCAACTGGCTTTACTTAAGACAAAAGGCATTATTTCCCTGTTTCTCTGTATTGATCAAAAGGACTTATAATTTGTTTAACAAGTTTAATCTGCTTGATTATAATTTAGTTATAGGCGACCATTGATTTTATATGTCATAGTATTAGAGCTAAATTTATCTTGCAAACGAAAGACCAGGTGACTGACTCATGGTCATTTGTGTTAGGAATTTATGGCGATGATGCAAATGTCGTATATGCATGTTGCCGGTCAACTGTAGTCTATACGTTCAAGATTATTGTTGCGAACTTCTGGAAGCTTAAGAAGTGGGACGGTAATTGCAAAAATGTTCTCGCTATGAAACCAAATTCTCAAAATCTTAGTCCTATTATACTTCCACCCTTTAGCACATGCCCCCGGCCTACTGACAGGGTAAAATTTTGATAAACGATTATTTAGCGTCTTGCGAATGGTCGTTAATATCTTATTTGCAGCATAATCGAGCAAGGGTGCCACAAGACTTGACCTTTAATGTAGCCAGAGTATTGTTTAAGTTCAGCGATGATACCCATGTAAGCATTAACGAAGTCAAGTTAAGCGAACGAAAGTTTTTGATCAATTCATCATCAGGCAATACAGTTATATAAGGGAGGGTAGAGTTAACGAAAGTTTTAGACAAACCAATCAGTAGTAACGAGGGGGAAGATGGGGGAGGAAGCTGTCAAAGGATCAAAGGGGGATCAAGGGGATCAGATTCTAGTCTTAATTGGGGACAGAGAAATGGGGGTGGGGGGAGAGGGGAAGGGGAAAGAGTCAGACAATTAGTTAATCTCATCCAGTGGTCCTCGTCTCGGGTTTTGTTGGGGGGTGTAAGGACGCAAGGTGTCAACGTCTTGAGACGGTGTTGGTGGCCTTTGGATGCTTGATGCCGCTGTCTTATCATTGTTTCGCTGCGTAGTAAGAGGCGTGAGGGCGGATGTTGAAAAGGCCTTTGGTCACGGAGCCTTAGGGCCGCAACAAATGCTTTCTGCGCACATAAAATTGGGTTTGTTAGGCGAATGGTGACTGCTTCTGCCGTCGCAAGTATCCGCTGACGCAGGAACTTAGAGTGTTTAGCCGGAACTTTATAGACGACTCTAAATGCTTGGTTGATGTCTACCCGATGACCGCTGTCTACCAAGTGAGCCAGAATTGCGCTTGATAGCCAGAGTATGTTTCTTATGTGGGTCACCACGTAAGAACAATTGTACAGGCAAACAACATCCAGTCATTTTTAGAGGACAAATAAAGGCAAGGTCAACGAGTGGGCTTTCAACAGGTGGCTCAATCTTCGAGAAAAAATAAATAAAATTCCACTAGTTGTAGGACAGTGCCGTTCTGGCGCTTACACATATAAATTCCGAAATTCCAGACTGTTTCTATGCTGTAACCAACAAAAGGAGCATACCCCTTCTAAATTTACTATAAAACATGTAACGCTGTTCACCGATTGCACTATAAATAAAATACGAATGGTAGCTCGGGCGGGGACATGACCCCCCTATTGGGACAAAGCCACATGTTCGCATGGAGCTAACATTAGCAGTATACTTTGCCCTGAAGATGGTAGACATTTAGAAGGGATTCACGGAATTTTCATCTAAACGCAATGGCCTTATTGATTAATTTGGGGAGATAAGATAAGAGATTTGGCCTAAAAGAGCTTAATCTCAGAGGTAATAAGTGGTCCCATTTTCACGTTCAATGTCCCCTATAAAAAGGAAATTGAATGGGATGCACAATTCGTATCGTGTGGTGGTTTTATACGACCGAGATCCGTCAAGCTGCATGCCAGTTCTGCCGAACAAATGCAAGCGGTATCCAGGACGGTGCACACCATCGGATCATGCGCGATATTGCGGGTCCAGCAATGCGTGCGATCTTTACGAATAATTAATTATTTGGGGTGAATTCACTTATTCACATTTACCAACCTCACCCCTCTTATAATAAAGTATGCATAGTAGTTATTCTGATAGATTCTAGATGATTGCTTAGGAAATCCTACCCGACTACTCATCTTACTGTATCAATACCGGTGAATTTCATACGTGCAGTAGGCTGGGTGGATGACCCGACCCAAGCGTGATTGAATGCAAGGCGTTCGGCGTGCCCTCATAGCTCAATTGGTAGGGCGTTGGCTGTAGTAATGCATTCCCTACTGATGGAAGTTCCGATCTCATCGAGACCAATAATTTTTCACAATCGGTCAGTTGAATTCAAATGATAGTTTTGTAAAGTTCCTCGGACGAAGACGAGGTGCCTTGTCCTTTCCACTACATGAAGAAGAGTGTACTCCAATATAGCTGTAAAATTTATCAGACAATTTTTGTCGCGGATGTTTGTGGAAAAAATAGATTAGTCTAGCAGTATTCTATTTATAGCTCCACACAACGGGAATATCTCTTTATAGCCTAACTCTCCTTGTTGGTACCTTGGCATCCACGTCGACTATGTCTTGATAGAGAAAGAGAGAGAGCGGGAGAAATATACTTTATTTTTAGGGTAAATTGCTCACATTTTCAGCAAAAAACGGCTCTATTCACGAAGAGCAAGGGATAAGGTAAGCTAAATGTTATAGGTGCGTAAAAATCCAACCCCACCTCCAAGCTGGTGCGCGCCGGAAACTTGCTTTTGCTTGGCTAACGGGGCTCTGGTAGGGGAGCAAGACCGGGGACCTAGCGCCAATCCCCTTTTCTCCACGAAACACGGAATTGACTTTCTTGACTTTCTACACTTTCATGAATCACAACTATACGCAACATACGATCTCTGCTACGGCGTCCGCGGGAACCGACGCGCCCCATCCTCTTGGCAACGCGGGACGGGTGTTAAATCTGCGAGCTGATGCCGGATTGCAAATTGCAGGCTGGAATGTTCAAACTTTGAGGGATGACGGTGCCCAACTGTTAACAGCAAAATCCCTTTATGAATACCGTGTTGGTGTGGCGTGTCTCTCTGAGGTCCGCCTACCTGGCACTGGCCACAAACTGCTGCAAGTACCAAGAACTGACTCTGCGTACCATCTCTACCACAGTGGTGTGTCCGACAACTCTGGACTGTATGGTGTCGCTATAGCTTTGGCCGATGAATTTCACTCGAGTCTGCTAGAGTGGGAGGCTGTCTCACCACGGATCGCTTGGGTCCGTTTGAAAAGTGCCCCAGTCAACGTTTCCATCATCTCGGTACATGCGCCTACTCTGGCTGCTGATGACAGCATAAAAGATGACTTCTACGGTGACCTCCAGCGAACAGCTGACCGCATCGCAAGAAGCGATCTACTCGTCATTGCCGGTGACTGGAACGCCCGACCAGGTGTGTGTGACGCTGGAACCCGTCATGTGCTAGGCAAATTTGCTGTCGGAGCGCAGTGTGCCAACGGTGAGCGCCTTGTCAACTTCGCATCGTCTAACCGCCTCGTTGTGTCAAGCACCCGTTTTGATCATCCGCGCCACCACCTTGTCACTTGGTACTCAAATGACGGGCATACCCAGGCCCAAATAGATCACATCCTTGTCCGAGCACGCTGGGCCAGCTCGGTCTTGGATTGTCGAGCCTACCGCGGTGCTGATACAGGAAACGCTCATGCATCGGACCATGTCCTACAGCGGGCAACCCTTCGCTTGCGTTTGAGAGCTATTCACAGACCCTCCCGACCGCAGCGGATCGATGTTGCAAAGCTGAAGTCCTCTGCTGGCGACGCCTTCCACTTAGCACTCCAGAACCGTTTCGACGGCCTGTACCCTGACGCCCGAGCGGACCCAGAGCCCGCGTGGCAGTCCCTGAAGGCCGCGATGTCAGAGCTGGCATACACCCATCTGGGCAAAACCCGACGGCGACATCGCGACTGGATCACTAGACCCACGCTTGAGTTAGCTGAGGAGGCCGGCCGAGCCAGACTCACTGGCTCCCCCACTTACAGAGAGCTGCGGCGCCAAACGACAAGGGCCATCCGAGCCGATAGGAACGCCTACTGGAGCGACTTTGCCACGGAAACGGAGCGAGCAGCTACCAGAGGTGACACCCACAAGCTCTACCGACTCTTAAAGCAGGCCAGCAGAGGTTCGGGGAACACCACCGAGACTTTACTGGATCGCAACGGTGCTGTAATCACTAAGATCGATGACCGGTTAGAGAGATGGCGCGAGCATTTCTGTGACCACCTTTACCATGATCCCCCTGTGATGTCTGACCTGTCGCCCAATGCTGACGATCCCCACCATCTGTATGAGTGCAACACAGAGCCACCCAGTGTAGAGGAAGTTGTCTCCATTCTCTTGAGGCTACGCAACAACAAGGCACCTGGTGAGGATGACCTCCCGCCGGAGCTCTTTAAATGTGCACCCGAGGTTATTGGGCCCTGGCTACAACAAATATTTGCCAAGATATGGGACAGCGAAGTTGTGCCCTCTGACTGGAGAAAAGCAGTGATCCTTCCCTTGTTTAAAAAAGGCGACAGACGAGCGTGCAGAAATTACAGAGGCATTAGCCTTATCGATGTAGCGGCGAAAACATTCACGTCTCTTCTTCTCAAACGTTTCCAAACTGCAAGAGACCAGCGCACCCGCCCAAACCAGAAAGGATTTCGACCAGGTCGTGGCTGCACCGACCAGATCTTCAATCTCCGCCGTGTACTGGAACTGAGATGGGGTCAC
The DNA here is from genome assembly GCA_036362985.1 of Ligula intestinalis. Classification (NCBI taxonomy): domain Eukaryota; kingdom Metazoa; phylum Platyhelminthes; class Cestoda; order Diphyllobothriidea; family Diphyllobothriidae; genus Ligula; species Ligula intestinalis. The sequence continues at coordinate 16,051 of JAYGXS010000055.1, forward strand.
CAACAACCCACTGTTCTATGCTTCATCGACTTTGCTGCCGCATTTGACTCTGTTGATCGCAGTTCGCTGTGGAACATAATGAGGACGGACGGCCTACCACCTAAGCTTCTCAATCTCATGCAGGCATACTATCGTGGCACTTCCACACGGGTGAGGACGCAGAACGGTGACACGGAAGCCTTTAGCGTCAGGACGGGCGTCCGCCAAGGTTGTGCCCTTTCACCAACCCTGTTCAACTATGCGGTGGACTGGATCATGACCAAAGCACTGGATGACTTCCCGGGAGTGCAGTTTGATCGCTCAAAATGGGTGACTGACTTGGCGTATGCTGATGACGTCGTCCTCTTTGGCGACAACTGTAATGCAGTTCAGCAGGCGTTGGACAAGGTTAATGAGCGTGCCCGATCCATCGGATTACGCCTAAACGCGACTAAGACCCAAGTCATGCACTCCTGTGTGCCCCCTACATCTGTCACTCCTATTGTTCTCGACGGCGCTCCTCTCGAAAAGGTTGACTCGTTTAGATACTTAGGCTCTTTGGTCATGGAAACGGGTCAAGGTGTCGACGAGGTTGTATCACGCGTCAACCGTGCCCGATCTGCCTTCTACCGACTGTGCGCTTCTCTATGGAATAGAAGGGAAATATCACTACGCACAAAGTCCCGTGTTTACCAAGCAGTGGTTCGATCTATCCTGCTCTATGGCGGAGAGACATGGCCTATGCGTGTTGAGGACATGAGGCGCCTTGAGGTGTTTGACAATGACTGCCTACGCCGCATCCTTCGTCACCGACGCGTCGACCGAATTCGCTGCTCCGATCTCCGCCGACGCTGTCACCTGGACGCTCTCCCTCCACTCCTGCTTCAGAGACGACTTCGGTGGTTCGGGCATGCGGCCCGGCGTGATGATGGTGAGCTGATTCGTGACCTGCTTGTGGCGACGCCTCCCCCCACCTGGCGCAAACGTCGTGGCGGGCAGCTGAAAACTTGGACAGCAACGGTCAAGCAGGATCTGTCGTCAGTTTCCGGCCCATGCGTCTACGGCCTACGCCAGTGGAACCGTGAATGGATGGTGCTCTCGTGTGAACAGGCGCAAGATCGACGCGCCTGGACAGCTGTGATTCATGATGCAGTCAACGTCAAAACTGATGCCGGCTCAACCCGCCCGAGATGAATGCCGTTACAAGTACAAGTACAAGTACAAGTAAATGTTATAGTATATAAAAAATGAATATGTACACGATATCCACATCTGTTATGGAGGGAGGCCGGCTGTCAGCTTTTAAATTTCTGTTTCTTCGCACGTGAGGAATGGGGTATAGATTGCTGTTATGCCGACGTACGGCAAGACATATGACGGAAACTTTGTCGTATTGTACGAAAAGACTTTGAAGCCCTTAGTTTGGACTGGAGAGGGTGCTAGACATCACAAAGGATGCAATCATCAAACTGCTTGGTTGTTTTGAAGTTTCGCTGTATTATAATATCAGCTAAAAACGTGAAAACATCTGCTGCTAAAGAGAGCATTCGGAATATACGTTTAAAACTGACCAGACATTTTTTAAATTTAAGCTGAAAAAAATAACTGGAAAACAGTAAAGAATGAGGGGAAGAATGTAGGTATCTATAAATCGCCAGATATAGGCTTACGGTGTGTGATATGAATGCAAACTACGGATATAAAATGAAAGTGCATGGATTTTAGTAAAAAGGCCTTCGATATTGTAGCGACTTTATCACTACAAATATACAAACCGTCTTAGCAAATACGCAGTGGCGAACTTTCGAGGGTAGACTAACCGCTAATAAGGGATATACTAGACTGTTCTAGTGGAAAGTCGTAAAATCTAGTAAAGAGATTGACGGTGAAGATTAGACATGATACAACTCACTTAGATCCTTCTCGATCCTAGCCGGCAGTAGTCAAGTAGTCGACTTGCCAAAGGATAACTCTGCGAGGACTGGATCCAAGTTCGTTGGGCTGTGAGTTGCGAAAATGGGGAGAAAACTCGTTTGCAAATTGTCACTGGATTCTCCTGGAGCCCGAGAGTGATCACCAGAGAGGTGTCGTTGACGGGCAAAATAAACAGCGGCAGGTGAGGAGAGAGTTGAGCTGTGAAGAGTGATTAGCAAGATGTTGCTAGCACGCACCAAAACCGAAAGTGTGAAAGTGTGTTGTATTTAGTTTTAACAAACTTGGTTATTGATAAATTTAAACAACACGTAAGTAGGGCCAAGAGCCCACATAACTCCCCCACCAGAGCGTTGGTGGGTTACAAACGCTCGACAAACGAGGATGTACAAAAAGGTTAAACAACAAAGTCTCGCAAGTTGGTAAGAAAGCGAACATGTCTACCAGAACGAGTGGAAGGGGGGAGGAGTGGGAGGGGTTAGAGGGGTGGGGGTAGGTTCGGGCGAGGAGGGTGGCGGTGGGTGGCGGTGGGCCGGGGGCTGCAGGTGGAGTGCAGGGTGAAGGTGCCCCGAAAGTGGACGGACCAGGTGATAGTGGAGTGCATTCAACGTAGGCCGGCTTTAGTCTGTCGATGGAGACTGTATCAGTAGTATCAGCCCTTTGAATGACGAAATATTTGTCCTTCCGTTCAAGTACTTTGAAGGGACCATCGTATGGTGGGCAAAGGGGCCTGCGAACTGCGTCGTGCCGGACAAACACGAATGGGGTTGTGTGCAAGTCGTCGTGCACGAAAACGCGTCGAGGTTTCGTGCGGGTGGGGGTTGGGCGTAGTGCGGCCATGCGTTGCTGCAGCTGTTGCACGAAGGTGTTCGTGGCGTAAGGAGTGACGGAGGAAGACTGCACGAGCTCACCAGGTAAACGGAGGGATGTGCCGTAAACAAGATCGGCGGCAGTGCACTGAATGTCTTCCTTAACAGCCGAGCGAATGCCGAGGAGTACGAACGGCAGGTTGTCGCTCCAGTTGTGCGGGGCAGGTTGAGACATCAACGCAGACTTCAACTGACGGTGAAGGCGTTCCAAGAGGCCGTTGGATGCTGGGTGGTAGGCAGTGGTGGTGATATGCGAGCACCCAAGCAGTTTGGTGAACTCACGGAAGAGTGCAGATGTGAACTGACTTCCGCGGTCAGTGGTGAGAGTAGCTGGAACACCGAAGTTGGCTATCCAGTGCGTAAGGAAAACCATGGCAGCATTTTCTGCCGAGGTATCCGAGATGGGAACGGTGATGGGCCATCGTGTAAAACTATCAACAGCAGTCAGAATGTGTGTAAAACCGCGAGATGGGGGTAACGGTCCGACTAAGTCCATGTGGACGTGTTGAAAACGGGCGTCGGGAACCGCGAACGTGCTGGGAGGTGAAACGGTGTGTCACTGGACCTTATTCTTTTGACAGGCTAAGCACTGCCTGGTCCAGGTAGCAATGTTGGTGTTCATCTTTGGCCAGACGAAACGAGCTGCGATGAGTTTGCGGCCGGCACGAACACCGGGGTGGGATAGCGAATGGAAGTGGTCGAAAACAACCTTCCGGTAGGATTGGGGTACTACAGGACGAGGTGTACCTGTAGAAAAATCACACACGATAGAGCCTGGTGCCGCGGGGAGCGGAGCCTAACACAGCTGAAGCACAGAAGACGCAAGCATTTCAATGATGGAGTCATCAAGCGCCTGCGCTTCCGCAAGCTTCGCCAGATCTAACGTGGTGATAAGAGCGTTGACCTCAGGACGGGACAAGGCATCAGCAACAACATTCTCATCACCGCGGACGTAGCGTATGTCTGAGGTGAATTGAGAGATGTAATCCAGGTGACGTACTTCGCGCGGCGAATACCGATCTGGCTTAGCTTTGTGGGCGTAAGTGAGAGGTTTGTGATCCGTGTGGACCTGAAAATCTCTCCCCTCGAGCAGGTGTCGAAAATGACGGATGGCCAGGTAAATGGCGAGAAGTTCACGCGAGAAAGTACTATAGCGAGTCTGCGCCGGCTGAAGCTTCTGAGAGAAAAAAGCTAGCGGCTGCAACTGTCCGTGGACCTGTTGCTGCAGAACTGCGCCTACGGCAATGTTGGAGGCATCGGTGGTCAGAATTAGTTGTGTATCAGCATCGGTGCTCAGATGATGAAGCAGGGTGGCGTCCGCGAGTGCTTTCTTGGCTGCCTCGAATGCTTCAAGAGCACTGGGTGAAAGTTGAAGCGACTTGGACTTTGACTTCAAAAGATCCGTCAAAGGTGCCAGGATGGCGGCGCAATTTGGTATGAAACGCCGGTAGTAGTTGATTAGGCCGATGAAACGGCGAAGCTGAGTTATGGATTTCGGAGCTGGAAAAGACAACACGCTTTGCACCTTGTCTGGGAGGGGTGTGATCCCGTTTTGGTCAAGATGATGGCCAAGAAAATCCAGAGAAGTGACGCCAAAAAGACACTTATCGACATTGAGCTGTAGACCATTTTGTTGAAAACGATCGAAAACTTGGCGTAAGTGGTCAGCATGTTCTTCGGGTGACGAGCTGGCGACAAGGATGTCGTCGATGTACACGAACGTGAAGGAGAGACCGCGCAAAATGTCATCGACAAAACGCTGAAACGTTTGGGCCGCATTCCGCAAACCGAAGGGCATGCGAAGGAATTCAAACAGGCCGAATGGAGTCGTGACGGCGGTTTTAGGGATGTCCTCCTCCGCGACCGGTATTTGGTGATATGCTCGCACGAGGTCAATCTTGGAAAAAATCGTCTTTCCAGCCAACATGTGAGAAAAGTCATGATTATGGGGAATCGGGTACCGGTCCGGGACTGTAGCTCGATTGAGAGCACGATAATCACCGCATGGCCGCCAATCATCAGATGACTTTTTGGAAACCATGTGCAGTGATGAAGCTCATGGACTGGACGAAGGACGGATAATCCCCAAATTCAACATGTGCTCGAATTCGTTCTTCGCGATTTGTAGCTTCTCAGGATGAAGCCTACGCGGATGAGCATGGATCGGTCTGCCGGTGGTAGTGATATGATGGCGAACAGCGTGTTGAACCTGCTCCGTAAACTGACAAAGCTTAGAGAGGGAAGGATAACCCCTAAAGATGTCAGAAAATGGCGGGCTTGGCACGGCCAAGTGGATGCCAGCGGAAGGCTCACGCGAAACTAACCCGACAGTAAACAGCTGAGTGGTAGGATCTAGCAACTTCTGATGTTTAAGGTCGACTGTGAGGCCGAAGTGTGATAGGAAATCCGCCCCAATGATAGGTGACTGGACGTCGGCCTGGATGAAAACCCATTGGAAACGGCGACGAAGCCCAAGGTCTACAGTTAGGGACCGTTGACCGAACGTGGCGATAGAAGTGTTGTTCGCAGCCTGCAGTGTAAACTGCGATGGCTGGAGATGATGACGACGAGGGGGCGGTACAACGCTAACTTCTGCACCTGTATCGATCAAGAAACGGAACCCTGTTGACTTGTCGGTCACGTAAAACAGGCGACTGTGTCGCGAGTGGCCAGCACCAGTCGTCGCCATTACTGGCTGGCGGCGCCGTTTCCCGAACGTGAACGTCGAGCATAAGAACAAGGCGGCACGCATTTAATAGCATCCGGGCCGAATGTTCGTGGTACCAGCAGACTTTGTCGTCTGCACGCTCTTTTGAGTTAGAGCGGTTGCGGCTTGTAGAGGGACGACCGGTTTGAAGCCAGTTGAGTGTGGAACACATCGTGCTCACTTGAGAGCAGAATAACCTCACAGTATCTTTAAGATCCTGCAGGTCGTCATCTCTATGGTCTGTAACGTCTCGAATCGGTTGAGTGGGTGAAGTAGACCGCGGGGATGAGGTACCAAGCGATTTAGTGGACTTTCACTGTGTACGGCTGTCAAGTTTACGGTCGGATCGTGAGGCCGAAACCTGGGAGACAGCATGCTGAGGTACTGAGGTCGAGGCTTGGCTTACAGCGTACGAACTAGTACCGGGGTAACATTTTTGGATGCGGTCTGCGTGCTCCGCGAGTTTGGTCAGCGGAACATCATCATCGAGTAGGGCGAGTACTTGTTGCATTGGATGGGGTAATTTATCCATCCAAATGCGACGAAAAATAGAATCATCTAAGGTGCGACCAGCAAGCAGGTGACGCATGTGGCGCATTAGAGCGGATGCGCAGAAAAAGGCTTTAGTGACTGTTTCGTGCATATTTTCCGAATGGTGTTTGTAGCTAACAATGAGCATCTCAATACATACATATACTTGACTAAAATGGAGATCCTTAGCGAAGTACGATACAAAGAGGCTAATTGATGTAAAATGGCAAATGAGAAGAACAAGATGAGAGCTCTGCGTATTTTATGTTGAACGTCAGAATATTGTGTATATTGACATATAAGAGTATAAAACATTCAGGAAAACACTGGGTATATGTCACTTATGAAAAGTTGCCGAGTATAAAAAATGTTGCACACATTTTGGCCTTTCTTGTCGAGTGAAAACATATTTACATACACATCAATTAATATGCCCAAAGGTTCAAGGTCCAGACATCAAACCGTGTGAGTTAATGAAAGTTTAAATAAACGGCACAAATGGTTTCCGTGGTTTGTTTGTATGTATCAAATACATCCCGAAGGTGGTAGTAGTTTCGATTCTTGCGACGGTTCCTTCGTGTACGTGTTTGTGCCGTAGTGTTTCCCTTTGCCTGGGCTTTTCGTTTACTGTTAACAGTTTGTTCTCATCATCTTTTACATGTGGTGTCTTTTTATTTGGGCGCTGGCCCATCTTCACTAAAAGTAGCAACGCGGCAGCGGTTGCTCCAAAGTCACGGACCGGTAGGTTAGCAGATGGGCTGCCGTCTCAGCCGATCAAAGGCTTTCCTGTTAGTGAACCACAGCTTTCCGTTGCGGTTTTTCTATAATCGCTAGATTTTGTTATCATAATAGCAAACTCAAGCAAACCCAGCGTTGAACAGCAGAGGGCACTTTGCTTGGCTGAGGTGACAGCTCCACTGGTTCGCGACGACCGCGACCTAGTAGTTATGGAGGCCCGCAACCCCCTGGCAAATGTTGCAGGGCTAACATTGCACTCGTGCTTTGCTGGCCTCTGAATGTTATTTTGTTAGTCCGTTGGTTTAGCTCATCAATCAGACCTCACAAGCAACTTCAAGCGCGACGGATGTGCTTGGAAGCAGCGTTGGCGTTCTACGGTCTGATAGCTGCTGGGTACTTCGGTAGTTCTACCAGTAAATGATGTACTAGCGCCTATTACACCAACCGATACCTAGTTACCCACAGCGAAATTGACACAGCTAGTACGTTAATCTGTCCCGTTAGCTGTCAGCAGGACCCTGGGCGGATGTTGTTTGTGGGCATATTCTGAGAAGAATTCTAGTGTCGCTTACAGTAATGTTTTAGCCTGTAGTGATTATCAACAGAAATAAGGTTAAGTTTCTAACTAAAAGAGCCTGCTTTTCAAGGACTGCCGGTTTACCAATGCTGGCACTAGTTTTCAGGGACTATCATGGCGGTTATCTGTGATAGGTTGGACTTTGGTCTCCTTTACTAGCCGTTCTAGTATCCATCCAATCGCCACGACTCCGCTTCAAGTTGTTTTCTCTAAACGTGCACTTGATGCTTTGCCTTTAGTGCCAATTCCCTCGGAGAGTGTGGGCTCAACTTTCATGCATTTTGGGCTGTACTGCTTAAGCAGCCCATGAACTCGTTTCCTTGAGTCAAACTCTAGATATGTATTTTGATGTGTAATCCAGTGAATGTGAGAACAAAATATGAAGTTAGACTAAATCCAATGGTCGTGAACTTCGACATTTACCAGACTAAAGGGGTTGCAGTGTGTGAAAATCCGATGTTCTATGCCAGTTTTATTTATCATTCAATGGCTAATTCACCAATTAAATGTTTTGGGGCCGCAATATCGTCTTTAGGGTGTTCTATCCACAGAAGCAATGCGCCAATCTGGAAGTAGTCGGCCACAAATATTTGCAGTTTATCTTTTGGCTTGCATATGTTTCTACAGCTATAAACAGCCAACGCAAGCCACATTAAAAACTACGAGATTAAATTAACTTTTTAACCCACTTCGACTCATTCGTTCTTCAGGTTTTTGTCAAGGTCTCTGTCAATATCAATGTACATACTCAATTTGCAGTTGCGTTAAGAGCCGCTCGTTTCATGGACAGCGATACGCTCGGTCGGTTGAAGAGCTGTTTCTTGTTAGGACCTGTGTTGTAAAGTTGAAAGTGTGTCTGGCATACCAAAAATTATATTTTAATTGCTCACAGCTACTGGAAGAAATTAGAATACCGTCTCTTCTGTAATTCACGATTTACAATCACCATTGCTAGGAGGATTTGGCAACGAACCCTTCCCTTAATAACAGTCGAATATGACAGTTTTGTGGTGCCTATGCCGCTCACACGTATTCCACTGTGTCTGCTCACTAAGAGTAAATTTCGGGGTTGCTCAACATGTCAGGCGGGAGTTTTCTCATGTCGACCTCTTGCCATAGCTGATTTTGAAATTAAGCGCTTAAAACAAAGGCAACTCCAATTTGGGATTAAAATATGTAACAGTCGTGGATTTTCCACCCTCAAAATTTTTTTTGTGACCAACATGTCACATTATCTTAACGTTAGCCAAGTCTGATCATAATGTCTTGATAATTTGTAATCTTCTCCGTGTAACAACTTTTATCCCCCAACCCATCCCCGTTTACTTTGTTTTTAAATTGATCCTTCCGAAAGCTGTCCAACTAAGTGTTTTTTGATATCTTAATTTTCTGTAGAATATGGAGGACCAAGGAGAACAACAAGCACCGCCGACTGATGGAAACTTTCCTCAGCCAGCTGCACTCACCAGCGAGCCGCAGATTTTAGAGACACCCGAAGACATCAGAAACCGAAGAAATCAGGTTCTTGACCGATATGCAGCTTTCAAGGAGGCGACAGATGAACGTCGACGACGCCTTGAAGAGGCAAAACGGTGCGCTGTTCCTCCTTATTTTTATTTTTAGGTATCAATACTTTAAACGCGATGCCGACGAATTGGAAAGTTGGATGCTGGAAAAGTTGCAGACCTACCAGAACGAGGACTTCAAAGACCTTGCCAATTTACAAGTAATTCTTTCTTTTACGCACTTGCTATCTTGTAGAGCAAGAAACAAAAGCATCAAGCCCTGGAATTGGAGGTGAAGGCTCAGTCAGAAACTTTAGCTTCTTTGGATAAAAGCGGCGAGGAAATGATATCGCAAAACCACTATGCGTCCGAGATAATAAGGGTTTGTGTGACTATTTTGTGATTTTCTCTGTTTCCAGAACCGTTTAGATGATCTACACGCTCTGTGGGACAAACTAATGGCCATGTTCCGGGAAAAGTCTCGTTTGCTAAATCTTACTCTGGAGTACGTACAGTTTCTGCGCCGTGTGGATGAGATTCTGTTTTGGATTCGTGAAAAAGAAACTTTCGTAACTTCAGAGGAATTTGGGCAGGATCTAGAACATGTTGAAACACTCCAGAAAAAGTATGACGAATTTGTGAAGGTGAGGTTCTTTTTGTCCCGCGTACCCCATTTAGTTTTCCTCGTCACTTGGTTATGTATTTGGATTTTTACTCTTCCCATAACTCTTTTTAAGCTATCCACGGTGTGCTTCTGAGGATAACGCTTATTTAACTTACTCAGCTCCGCGTGATGATTTTTTTCTTCTGACAGTCCACTTTCAAATTAACATTTCATGGTTTAACTTGTACTCCAACTTAGTTTTTCTTTGTCTTAAGGACTTGGAATACCAAGAAGGACGGGCTGCAGAAATATATACGAAAGCCGACGAACTTATTCAAGAACTTCCTGAAGAAACTCTCGTCATGGACAAGAAACGTGAAGTTCAAGAGGCCCTGGAGCGCCTGAAGGATCTCGCCAGGAAACGCCAGCAAAAACTGTTTGAGGCTCACGAGATCCAACGTTTTTTCCGCGATACTGATAAAACCATTTCGTGGATAAACGAGAAGTCAATTCCATTGTCTGTTGAAGACTGCGGCCGTGACCTTGTGTCCGTTCAAGCCCTGCAACGAAAACACGAGGCGTTGGAGCGTGATCTGGCTGCATTGGAGGACAAAGTTACACAGTTAGGTGTTGATGCTGACGCCTTGTCTGAGAAACACCCGGACTCGCGCGATACCATCAAGGGCAAACACGGTGCTTTGGCAGAGGCTTGGAAGCAGCTAAAAGACAAGGCTGCTGATAGGCGTCGTCGGCTCGAGGAATCCTTCCTCTTGCATCGTTTCCTCACTGACTGGCGTGACCTGACGCTCTGGATAGCTGACACAAAGGCCATAATTGAAAACGATGAACTAGCCAAAGACGTTGCAGGTGCAGAAGCTCACGTTGAACGACATAATGAGCATAAGGGTGAAATTGACTCTCACGAGGAAAGCTATAAGGCCTGCATGGAAGAGGGTCAGCGACTGGTCGACGCGGGTCACCCCACGAGTGGAGACATTGTTGCAAAGATGAATACGCTGGAGCGTGAAAGAGCAGCGCTGTTAGCTCTTTGGGATGAACGACGAATTCAGTTTGAGCAGTGCATGGATCTGCAACTGTTCTACAGAGATGCTGAACAGGCTGAAACCTGGATGGCCAAGCAGGAGGCTTTCCTAGATAACAAGGACGTGGGAGACTCTTTGGACGCTACCGAGGCTCTTATACGAAAACAAGAAGATTTTGAAAAGTCCTTAGCTGCCCAGGAGGAGAAAATCAAGCACTTGGAGGCCCTTGCAGGCAAACTGGTTGACGGTGGTCACTACGCGTCGCCTGAGATTGCCAGTCGTAAGGAGGCCCTTCTTCAGCGCAGGACGGCCCTCCAAGAGAAAGCAGCTCTTCGTCATAACCAGCTCGAGGACTCGCACCGTTATCACATGTTCGATCGTGATGCGGATGAAATAAAAGCCTGGATTGTTGAAAAACTTAAAACAGCTACAGACGAGAGTTACAAAGACCCAACAAACTTGCAGACGAAAGTGCAGAAACATCACAATTTCGAGTCTGAAATTAACGCTAACCAGCCTCGTATTGAGGACGTCAAAAAGATGGGCACTGACCTACTGGATGCTAACCACTACAAATCGGATGATATTCGTGCCAGGATAAATGAGTTGGATGACCTATGGGCCAAGCTAATAGATGCCATGACCAAGAAGGGCAAGAATCTAGAGCAGGCGAACAACCAGCAACAGTTCGTACGTAATATCGAAGACATCGAAATCTGGCTGTCCGAAGTAGAGGCCCAAGTTGCGTCAGATGATCAGGGTCGCGACTTGAACAGTGTCATGAACATGCAAAAGAAGCACAACCTTATCGAGTCGGACGTACAAGGTCATCGAGACCGCATTACCGCCTTCGAGGATCAAGTGGCGAAATTCGTCCAGGAGGGTCACTATGACGCTCCCATTCTAGAACAAAAACAACAGCAAGTGATGAGCCGTTACATGGCCCTTGCAGAACCTCTTCAGAAGAAGCGCGCCAAGCTTGCCGATTCATACAAACTGCACCAGTTCTATCGCGACGTGGAAGATGAGGAGGACTGGATTCGCGAGAAGGAACCTGTCGCTGCATCGAATAATGTTGGTACGCTCCCCCTACCTTTTCGCATTATAAGTGGTGTCAGTTCCACGTGCGGTGTGAATAGAGGTTGCACGTTTTTAGTGACCTCAGATACGAATACTGCTTCTTTTCACTGGCACTTGTCTCGCTTGCATTTGCCTTTTTGCGGTAGCAAACACTTTCTTGGGCGTAAATTTAGTTAGCATACTTCGTTATGTATTGTCATTGGTGTCAGTTCCACGTGCAGTAAGAGTTAAACTTGCACGTTTTTAGTGACACCAGATACGAATACTGCTTCTTTTCACTGGCACTTGTCTCGCTTGCAGTTGCCTTTTTGCGGTAGCGAACACTTTCTTGGGCGTAAATGTAGTTCGCATACTTCGTTATGTATTGTCATTGGTGTCAGTTCCACGTGCAGTAAGAGTTAAACTTGCACGTTTTTAGTGACACCAAATACGAATACTTCTACTTTTCACTGGCACTTGTCTCGCTTGCAGTTGCCTTTTTGCGGTAGCGAACACTTTCTTGGGCGTAAATGTAGTTCGCATACTTCGTTATGTATTGTCATTGGTGTCAGTTCCACGGGCAGTAAGAGTTAAACTTGCACGTTTTTAGTGACACCAAATACGAATACTGCTACTTTTCACTGGCACTTGTCTCGCTTGCAGTTACCTTTTTGCGGTAGCGAACACTTTCTTAAGCGTAAATGTAATTAGCATACTTCGTTATGCATTGTCATTGGTGTCAGTTCCACGTGCAGTAAGAGTTAAACTTGCACGTTTTTAGTGACACCAGATACGAATACTGCTACTTTTCACTGGCACTTGTTTCGCTTGCAGTTGCCTTTTTGCGGTAGCGAACACTTTCTTGGACGCGAATCTAGTTAACAAACTTCATTACGTTAACGTACCCATTTAGTTAAAACTTGGTGTTTCTCGCTTGTCAGAACCTCTTCGTTGTCAATGCTTATTTACTATTGTGGCATTTTTTTAGTGGAATTCCGGTTGTGACCGACTATCCTTTTTTTAAGGGCGTGATCTGATTGGCGTCCAAAATCTTATAAAGAAACATCAAGCCGTCATGGCTGAAATTTCGGGACACGAACCACGAATTGATGACGTTTGTGCGGCTGGCGAGGCTATGATCAACGAGGGACACTTTGCTGGCGATGATATTCGCAAGCGTATCGACGAACTACGTAACTACTGGGATTCTCTGCGTAGGCAGTCAGATAACCGTCGCCAATTGCTTGAGGACTCGCTTCAAGCGCAGCAGTACTTTGCAGACGCCAGTGAGGCCGAAAGTTGGATGCACGAGAAGGAACCGCTGGTCGATTCCAACGAATTTGGGCGCGACGAGGACTCTACAGAGGCGCTCCTGAAGAAGCATGATGCACTTATGGCTGATATCGAGGCCTACGGTTCGACCATTCAACATCTCCGTACCCAGGCCGAGGCCTGTCGTATGCAGGAGGTCCCAGTAAGTGACATCCTCGGCAAGCAGCTAGTGATAGCCCTCTACGATTATCAAGAAAAGGCGCCCCGTGACGTTTCCATGCGGAAGGGTGATACCTTGACCCTCCTGAATAGCAGCAGCAAGGATTGGTGGAAGGTGGAAATTAATGACCGTCAGGGTTTCGTACCCGCGGCTTACCTGAAGAAGATTGAGGCCCCATTGACTGACAGTCAGGCTCACTTAAACGACCAACCGCTCACGGTGGCCGTTCAACAGCAGCGACTGGAAAACCAGTACAACAATCTACTCCAGTTGGGACGCGACCGCAGACAGAGGCTGCAGGATTCTGTACAAGCCTACCAGCTAGTGCGCGAGGCCAATGATCTTCACCAGTGGGTTGTGGAGAAGGAGCTTGTCGCTGTGACCGAGACCATCGTACCAGGTCGGCTTGAGGAAGTGGAGTGTGAACGAAAACGTGTCGAGAATTTGTTGAGTGAGCAGAAAGATCGGGAGGCACGCGTTAAAGATCTGCGTGACAAGGCCGACAAACTCAAACGCGGTGGGCAGACTGAGGCTGTGGAAAAGATTGAGGGCATTGTAATGCAACTGCAAAAGAAATACGAGCAGCTGGAGGAAGTTGCCGCCAAGAAGGTGAAGGAGTTGGATGACATTAATGCCGTCCAACGCTATCATCGTGACTGTGACGAGGCCAAGGATTGGATTAATGAGAAAGATGTTCGTTTGTCGACGGATGATGTCGGCAAGGACCTGACCTCTGTACAACGACTCATCCGTAAGCATGACGCTCTGGAGAGAGATCTGGTGGCTTTGGGTGATCGCGTTAAACAGCTGGATGTTAAGGCAGCCGATTTGGCACAAACCCATCCACAAGAAGCTGAGGGCATATGCAAGCATCAGGAGGAAATTAATGGCCTCTGGAATGACTTAACTGCTAAAGCCGAGAACCGTAAAGCCAAGCTTCTGGACTCTCTGGACTTGCAGAAATTCATGGCTGACCACAGGTTGGTAAAACCCTCTTAGTTTCCATTTTGCACCTCTCTTGCATTTTACTTCCTCTGACATCCTTTGAATCTCGTCTATAACTTTTCAGAGATTTGCAGTCATGGATGAATACCATGAATGCCCTCGTCAACTCGGACGAACTCGCTTCGGATGTGACTGGTGCTGAGGCCCTCCTGGAACGTCATCAGGAACACCGCGCCGAAATCGATGCGAGAGCAGGAACATTTGATAACTTTGATGCTTTTGGTCACGAACTACTTGAAAATAAGCACTATGCCAGCCCCGAGATTGCGTCAGTTCTCGAACAGACGGTCCAGTGTCGCAATGATCTTACTAAGTAAGTTTATTTTACCGAACCACTGTTCGTCTCGCCACTATAATTTCCCAACTGCTAGCATTCCAACCAATAATTATTTGGGATATTAAGCTTATTTTCACCCACATCTCCCTCTCAGTGCTTGGAAGGCCCGTGAAAATGCTCTAGAGCAGTGCCTAAAGCAGCAACAATTTCTTCGGGACTGTGAGCAAGCCGAAGACTGGATGAGCATGCGTGAGGCTACCCTCAATGTTGATGATGTTGGCAGCAACAAGGTGGATGTTTTGATCAAGAAACACGAGGACTTCAATCGCGCAATCAACATCCAGGAGAACAAGATCAAGGCCCTAAATAATGCCGCTGATACTCTCATCAAGGAGGGCCACTATGACGCCGATGGTATCGACAAGAAGCGTAACGAGGTACTGGCTCGCTGGGCAAACTTGAAGGATGCCATGATTGAAAATCGAAGCAAGTTGGGTGACGTGCAGACGCTACAGGCCTTCCTTCGTGACGCTGACGAGATGGAAATTTGGATTAGCGAGAAGTTGCAAGCCACCACCGACGACTCCTACAAGGACCCCACGATCAACGTGCAAGCAAAACACCAGAAACACCAGGCCTTCCAGGCGGAATTAGCTGCTAACGCGGAACGCCTGCAGGCTATTCTAGGCGCCGGCCAACGTCTCATTGACAAGGGTACGTGCCTTTCCACCTCTCAGACTTTTGTATCCTTTCGTGCACATGCTAGTAATTGTCTTAATGGATTATTTGTCCTTGCCTTTTTTATTAGGAGGTTTGGCAGATTTGCTTGATTTAATTTGACCCAATTGTGACAAAACTTGTATTTTTTGCAGGTCAGTGCAAGGGTCAGGAGGGTGCAGTGGAGGCTCGTCTTGCCAAAATTGCTGACCAATGGGACAACTTGATTAAGAAGGCAGAAGAGAAGTCAGACAAACTGAAAGAGGCCAACCGACAGGCCGCGTACAACGCGGGCATCAAGGATATGGAGTTCTGGCTGGGTGAAGTGGAGGCCTCCCTCGCCAGTCCAGACTACGGAAAGGACTCTGCTTCCGTTGAGAGTCTCCTCTCAAAACACCAGGTAGGTCCACGGACCTGATTACCCTACAGTCATTTTTACCCCCACATACCAGTTTACTACGATGCCAACTACTCCAATCTCCGTCTTGGAACGTGGCCTCCAGTCCATGAGATCGTAAAGTCATTCCTATGATCGTCAAGATCATTTGAAAGTCCGCTTTGCCTTTTTTCATCCCGACAATCCACATTCGCAGGCGGTTTCGTTGTAATTCCTATTTGTGCTCTGCCTAGCTGTGCAACACGATCACCCTCGTAACCTCATGGTCATGATGTCACCTTGTTAGTAGATAGCCTATTCCTCAGCCCGAAGGGAAGTTGGCTATGGTGGTTTCCAATGTACGTTCTAATCTGATCAGAAAAGGTAGCGAGTTCGAGTCTCGGGTCGGACGCCTCAAGGGTCTGTCTATGAGTGGCTGACGATGGCTAATAAACCAGAAATAGCCATTCCAGTCTCCATTGTCTTTTTCGGTAATGCTATCTGCCTAGCCTACTAGCTGATACGGCTGTCAGGGCCTGTTTCGAGACTCCAGGCAGAGCGGGACGTTGAACGTTTAACGTTCACCAATGATTCTCACAACTATCTTTCATGCTAGCTCTCCATTTCGTGTGCCTGCTGCCCTCACAATCGCGTCTTATTTTCCAGGTCCTTGAAACTGACATTCAAGCACACCAAGACCGCATCACAGAACTCAATGCCCGCGCCGATGAGTTCCTGCAATCCGGTGCTCTTGATGCCGATACTATCAGAGAAAGGAAGAAGATGATCAACGAGCGATATGAGAAAATCCGGGCTCTAACCGAGAACAGGGCTATTACTCTGGGCAAGGCCAAGGGTCTACACGATTTCTACCGGAATATCGATGATGAAGAATCGTGGATCCGTGAAAAGAAAATCCTCGTGGGGTCTGAGGACTATGGCCGTGACTTGATCAGTGTTCGTAATCTTCGCAAGAAACACAAGCGTCTGGAGACGGAGATTGCAGCCCACGACCCAACCATACAACAAGTCATTCAGCAGGGCAAGGATTTGATGACCAGCACCGAGTTGGCTGACCCGGCTGAAATTCAAAAACGAATCGATGTACGCATGCAGGGTATTTATTGAAATCCAAACTGTCAACTTTCTAACGATTTTTCTAATCTCGTTAATTTGTTTTCTCGTAGCATCTGGCGCAAGCGTGGGAGGAACTGCAAGCCGCAACAAACAATCGTCACAGGAAATTGGAGGAATCCTCCAACTACCAGGACTTTTTGGACGCTGTTGAAGAAGAGACAGCCTGGATTCTTGAGAAACAACACCTGTTGGGCAGTGAAGATTACGGTGACACCCTTGCTGCAGTACAAGGTCTTCTTAAACAACACGAAGCCTTTGAAGCGGACCTGAAGGTCCACCAAAACAAGTGTTCGGATATCTGCACTGTCGGTCGAGACCTCATTGAGGCTGGGAATCACAATAAGCCTGCAATTGAACAGAAGTGTGAAGGTTTGATGGAGAAGATCGGTGTGCTTGTTCAAAACGCAGAGCGAAGGAAGGCCCTCCTCTCAGACAACTACGCTTTACTTCAGTTTATGTGGAAGACAGACGTCGTTGAGCTTTGGATCGCCGACCGCGAAGCCCAGGTCAAATCCGAAGACTATGGCCGCGATCTGAGTAGCGTGCAGACCCTGTTGACGAAGCACGAGACCTTCGACACGGCTTTGGAATCTTTCAGAACTGAGGGCATCGAGACAATTACTGCCCTCCACAACCAGCTTGTCCAGTCTCAACACGCCCAAACTCCCGCTATCAAACAGAGGTAAGCCTCGGAGATATTAGTACAATAAATGCCTTTCGACTGCTATTTACCCCGCATGTTGCGTCACTTGTAATCATTTTCCCTTCCAGATTCAATGCCCTGATTGAGCGATGGGAACGTCTCCAACGTGAGTCGGACCGTCGTAAGAAGGGTCTGCTGGAGCTGCAAGAGCGCTATAAGCAGGTGGAGAAATTGTTCTTGGATTTCGCGAAGCGTGCGTCAACCTTTAATTCGTGGTTTGAGAACGCCGAGGAGGATTTGACCGACCCTGTCCGCTGCAATTCCTTGGACGAAATCCGTGCACTAATTGATGCCCAGCAGCAATTCAAGAACTCTCTGAAACCAGCCGAAGCCGATTTTGAAGAACTGCGTCAGCTGGACGTTAAGATCAAAGAATACAGGGTAAGTGTTGTCTTAGTACTGTACAGCCGCATTTGGAACTGAGACATTGTCGTGTACTTTTAATCAAGCGCTCTCCTTTCCTTTAGGTTGGAGCCAATCCCTACACTTGGTTTACCATGGAAGCACTGGAAGACACCTGGCGCAACCTTCAGAAGATCATTCAAGAACGTGATGACGAACTGCGTCGTGAACTTGCGCGCCAAGAACAGAACGATCAGTTGCGTCAGGAGTTTGCTTCCGCTGCCAACAGTTTCCATCACTGGCTGCAGGTATGCTTAACACGTTATATTCTGTGTGCACGTTTTGTAAGCTTTATACTTTGTTCGTCATTCCCTGTTCCTTTGGATATGTTTTTTTCTCCCCGTTTACTTTAGGCCCTTCACAGTTTGCTAATTCAGAATGAGTGAAATCCGTGAGGTATTCCTCAATCCATACATATCGCATTCAATAAGAAGTTGTTATTTTTTCTGTCATCACAAAGTGCTTTCCTTAAAATTATATCTCAGCCATCGCTGAGAAAATCACCTCATGTTTACCCAGTGAAGTCACGAATCCCATGTAAAATAAAGAAAAGGACAACCGAAAGAGTAGCCCAGCCTGCCTTATCACCTTTTCGAACAAATTTCCGCCCTTAGAACGTCCGCAACTCACTGATGGAAAGCTCAGGCACCCTCGAAGAACAGTTAGAAGCAACACGTGCTAAATCCGTGGAGATCCGGGCGCGTAAAGTCGATCTAAAGAAGATTGAGGAATTGGGCGCCCGCCTGGAGGAACGCCTCATTTTGGACAATCGGTATACAGAACACAGCACGGTAGGCATTCTTGCCAGCTAAATTGTCTACTTGTCATATCTCTCTGCGTCGCATATGCACGCGGTACCTCTCAATCTTCCATGCGCGCCTGTAAGACCTTTCCACCCCCTTTTCCCTCAGGTTGGCCTGAGCCAAGCGTGGGATCAGCTTGACCAGCTGGCCATGCGTATGCAACATAATCTGGAGCAACAGATTCAAGCACGCAATGTCAGTGGTGTGAGCGAGGAGGCTCTTCGCGAGTTCTCAATGATGTTCAAACACTTCGACAAGGACAAATCAGGTCGTTTAGACCATCGTGAGTTCAAGTCCTGTCTGCGCGCTCTGGGTCACGACTTACAACTGGTGGAGGAGAACCAGGTGGACACGGAGTTCGAGAGTATCCTGAACGTGGTCGATCCCAACCGCGATGGCTACATTACTTTGCAAGAGTTTATGGCTTTCATGATCAGCCGGGAAACCGAAAATGTTCAGTCACGGGACGAAGTGGAAGAGGCATTCCGATCGCTTACCAAGGAAGGCAAGGAGTATATCACGAAGGCAGAACTTTATGCTGTAAGTCGACGTTTGCCCCCTTTTTTTATTGTTAAGCATAATTCGACGCGACTGTCCGTCATTCATTTATTTCCACTACACCACTGTGTGAGTCTTTATCGTTTAGGTGAAGTTGCCTCTCAGGAGGGTGTTGGCCCAGGCTTCATGCAGGGCTGCTCTCACCCTTCTGTGATCCAATGGTCTGTATGCACATGCAATGCCAGTCTTCAGCCAACCACGGTCCCTGCGGTCTGGAAGGCGCTGGCAGTTTCTCACTTCTGATTCCCTGTTGGTGACTGCGCTCGCGCTCCCACTGGGTTTCAGGCCCCACTGCGGGTGCCCGAAAAGCTAGGCGGCCACTATGCGGTTGGGGAGAGAGTGAAGTCGACCTCGGCGCGTTTCTTCCCTCACTATAATAAATCTGAATGCGTCTGAATCTATCATGGTGCGTTAAAAGCCATGGCTTGGAGGGTCTGCCAACTGCCGGGAAAACTCGGGCCCCCTACGTTGCTGCTCCTCCTGTATGCGAGTGTTTGTGTGTGCGTATGCGAGGTGATGGAGGACCGAGACTCAGGCTGCAATGGCTCCCTCTTAATGTGGCCTTTATGGCGCTCCCGCGCACGTGGAAGCATACCTAGCGAGATGGCTGTGTCAAGTGTGCGCGTGCTGAGTGTTTATCGCGCCAGTCGTCTACACCCTCCCTCATCCCCGGTCTTATTGACTTTGTCTTTACACCGGATACGGAGGTGGGAGTGGCGAGTGAATGGGTAGATTCTGCGCGAGTGTGCCTTAACTGTTTTCTCTCGTGCCAGTTCTCTGCGTTGCTCCTGCGTGCTGTGGCCTCCTGTGGCTTGCCCAGCTTGCCTCAGTGTCTGTTGCGGCTTGTTTCAGCGTTTGCTGCGGCTTGCTGGAGCGCGTGGTGCCCATCGTCGAAATCGACGGGGGAACTGTCGAGGTGAAGTCGGCTGTTATATGTTCCCAATATTCTAGGACTTGCAATAAGTTCCCTTTTAAATTTGCCCCATTTTCAATCACATTCATGAGTCAACTTATCATGGACGTCAACTCTGCACCTCGGAGGAGTGCCGAGCTTTAGACTGTCATACCAACATATTTGCCATCGAGGTGCTGCTCTTTCAGATAACCAAACTATTTGCAACTAACGGGATATTATATATTCAATCTCAGTTCATGCATTAAAAGAACATTTAAATCAGTGCTCGTATATCTCACAAGTGCCATTGTTGACCACTGCTCTATGCTATAGGTTCGATCACACCCCGAAGCAAATGTTCTCACGATCCTGTTCTTCGATGCTTCTAACAGTTACCCGGTGCACATCAACTCTGGCTCTTGCCAGGCACAATATAAAATAACTGCGCACTTAAGTGTATACTCTCAAAAATGATTTCGACACCTTTTCGACACAAACCCCCTACGTTTCGAGTAATAACTACAGAATCAACTGGACTTCCCGAAAAGACGCCCCGAAACTAGTAAATCAACAGGACGTGTGCAGGCGCAGCTCACCAAAATTAATGCCTCTGAAGTGGGAAATAGTGTAAAAGCTAAAGTACATACTTGTTTGTTTTCTTCAAAGTTTTCTGCCCTCTACCTCTACCCTCATGATCGCATTTTTTACTTCAGAACCTGTCCAAGGAACAAGCCGACTACTGCGTTCAGACCATGCCTCCTTACTACACCAAGAGCGGACAACCAATCCAAGACGCCTACGACTACCAGAGTTTCACCCAGCAACTCTTCCAGAAGTAGGCTCCGGCTGACAAACTCTCTCTCTCTCTTTGGTTTTGTTCTTCGGCTAGTGTTTCTTGCAATTGCCTGATGTCGTGCTTTTATTTTTCGCCTTCAAGCGGTTGATGCAGTCAACCCCGTGATCAATGTTGTTTCGGCAGTTAGGTTGCTTTAAAAAAAATAATGCCACAGAAGCTATTTCTAATAAATTCCTCCTTTCACAAAGCCTATTGGTTTTCCTCTATGTGGCCGTTCGGATATCGCCTAATCAGATATTTATCATGTTTCGCCACCATTTCGTTCTCTTCTTACTTGAGGATCTGGCTTTGCATTTTTGTGTCTTCGCCGTCGTCCATTCTCCTTTATTGTTCAAATACATATATGATTTCCCACTTACGTCTGTCTTTTTGAAGTTCCTTCAGCTCGGACTGTCTTGCATATTGAGGGTATTCTAACTGACAAAAGCCAGACTCCGTTACTGTTCATAGGGCAGGCGCCAGTGGGAGAGTTTGTTATGCTTGCAGCAAACGCTGTCAGCCAGATCGATCCACGTACTCTAATGGCGGAGAAGTATGCGTGCGGTGAGGCCATGTAAACATTCCAATAATGGCACTTGGGGCATTTACCCGATGGGATCGACGGTGATGTGAATGTACTGTGTACGAGCTGACGTGCGGGTGGGGCCTACGACGTCTGCAAGTTCGCTCCTCGGAAATTGTCCTTGTTACTTTTTTTCTCTCCTAGGGAATCGTGTCCTCTGCTTTGGTTTCCGTATGTGGCTTAACGGGCTGGCTCCCATGTTCATGAGCTTGCGACCTCCCCTTTACCCAATCATATTTGATCAGAAATCACTTCTTGTTGAAGCGGCAGTACTTGCAGACAACTTCAGTTAGATCTTGGTCCGTTAATATTCGGAGGTATCGTCAAACCTGTTGTTAAGGTGAACATGTCAGACCGTTTGAGCTAAGTCGTTGGCCTTTACCTACCGAGTTTGGGACTAACGTTGTGGCCGTAGTTTTGCTGGTCGGTGGTTACCTTTGTCACCGGTCATAATTATCAACGGACATCAGAATTGTTCCCCGTTCGATTTTTCGAGTTTTGTAGCCAAAACGAAAATAGGATTAGTCAGTTGGGTGTGCAGGTGACAGATCCACGCAGGTCTTATTTAAAATGCGGTTGATGAGATTTGGCAAAAAATTGCGATATGTGAAAAGAAATGAGGTAGTGGCTTGCATCCTTGGGGTTGTCACGTTTCAATGTTCATAAGAGGGGAGTCTTAAACCTCGACAATTCCTACGGAGCTTAAGTTGGACCTGCTTGTGACCTATCACCTACCTCGTTCCGGAGTGAGTACTACTCAGTATGTATCTAGATTTATATTGGCTTAATGTTTTACAAAAGCGGTCTTATATCTCTCAGACATCACTGATGCCAAAATTTATTTTTACCTGTTCTTCAGGCAGGTATTTCTTGTTGAAGGAAATTACGTGGCCTAATTACGTTGAAAAATCATACCAATTCTCCGACAAGTATTCTGCATTTTGTTATGTCAACTTTCCAGGTAAAGCTTCTTGTAAAACAACTCCTGGGCCAACTACCTGATTCTAATTTGGTGTCGGAAACTAATGGAACTATGTGTAATCATAATTTAATGGCTCTTGCCGTGCGAGATCGGTCGTGGCTATGCTATGTGAGCTGGCCTAAAATACTGTCTCATGTTTACTGGTATTTAAATTCCACTGAAGTAATAGCCTCCCTTCCTAAGTATCTTTCATCATTTATCCAGGACTTGATTCTCTTGGCAATGAAGACACCAGGTTCTCCACCTGAGTGGCGAATAGTACCAGCGAGTAGCCCGGGTTATTTCTGCTGGGGCGTTCCCTCGTTATTTGATTTTGTCGACGATGCGTTAAGTCAACTGTCAGCCCCTTCTCTGGATTACGATGTCATATTAGTTTTGCCCCCAACT